>PVJH01010355.1:0-74227 GCA_004026705.1 Nesogale talazaci
ACTCCTTTGATGCCCATCCTTCAAATAAGAGCTTGTGTATATATCCTTGCAGTTGGTTCTATCTCTCTACCCACCTTCCCTCCACCCTTCCAGTATCTCCACTCTAACCATTAGGCCGAAGGGACCCATCCATCCTGGTTTCCCCATATCTCCAGCTCCCCTCTATGCCAGTGTGACTTCTCCAGTCCATCTGGATTTGCAAGGTAGAGTTGGGACCATGATGGTTGGGGGTGCAATGAAGTAATTTATCTTGAAAAATTCCACCATGACTTCTTCAATGTTTCTACTTCCAGACTACATTTTCTAAGTACTAAATATTTTTGTTTCCAACTTTATCATTTTGATCACCATTAATTATCAATGCATCTTGATGACATGCTTGATTAGTTTCCGTGTGAAGAGATTTGCAGAATTCCTCAGTTTCTTTATAACTGACATTAGTGGTGGGTGCATAAATTTGAATAAAAGTTTTATTAACTGGTCTTCTTTCTAGGAATATTGATATTATCCTTCCCATACAACATTGTATTTCAAAATAGATCTTCAAATGTCCTTTTATTGATGATGAATGTAACAGTATTCCTCTTGAATTTGTCATTCCTAGTGTTAGCTAGTCAGAAACTGGCAAGGGGACAAATGGAAGGAAACTAGCAGGAATCTTAAACACAAAAGAAGTGGAGACAGGATTCCTCCAGCACAAAAGAAGGGGAATGGCAGAATAAAGTACATTTCCTTATCAATGGAAAAGACCTGAGGTACTGGAGCTAATGAAATGGTGTGGGGAGAAAGAGAGGCTGTTGACATAATCCCCACAATGATAGAAAAGATTCTTGAGTTTTGGGTCTGAGACAAGAGCCCAGCATGGAGTCTGAGGTCCTGGAGTGATAGGATGCCAGTGTACGCATACCTGAAAGGATGAGAGACATGGCAGAGCACCATTCAATAGCAGACGACGCCCTAAATATCCAGTCTTTGATGGGAAGGCCACCATTAGCCGAATACAAGATCCAACATTACCAGGTTTGTCAGGCTGTTTAGACTAGCTCAGGCTGCTTTTCCAAAAGTATCCTTTCAAGAAAGTCACTCTTTTTGTTCAAAGCTTTTCTTTGACCCTTGTGTGAATTTTGTTCCTCACCTGAAACCTTTCTTGTGGAGAGGCTTGAAACTTTGATACTCCTCTAGGTGATACTAGCACAGTAAAGCACATGATACTCTGATTCAAAACAGCCAATCTTAGTCAATTTTAGCTCATTAGTGCCTAGACTATTGATTATTCTGGGTTCCACTCAATTTTTGATGACTTCCAATTTTCTAAATTTATAATTTGCACATTTGACATTCTAACTATTAATGGATGTCAGCAGCTTAAAAAAGTCTTTCTCATTGTGAATATTGCTCCCTCAGCATATGAACATCCTGAAAGCTTTACTCCATTCACGCCATTAAAATCCATCCTTCATTGAGAAAGAAGCTGCCCTTCCTCCATCGTTTTTTGAATGCCTTCATATCTGAGTGGATCATATTCTGGAACTATATCAGACAATGTTTTAAGGTTTTCATAGGCTAACCCATCAGAAGTGGAGTGCTATTCCTTCTCCCCACTCTGTTCTTACTCTGAATGCTCAACTGAAATCTATTCACCATGTTACTCTGTTGCTCTTTGAAACACCAGTGGTATAACTTCCAGCACCACAGCAATGCCCAAGTCATCAGAAGATGACAAACAAAAAGAGTGAGTGTCTCAGTCTGGGTAGACAAGACAAACAAATACAGAGACACTCAGATGTGTGTAAGAGGGAGCTTTTTGATAAAAGAGCAAATGTATATTAAGAAAACATTCCAGCCTGGTCCAGATCAAATCCATAAATTCTGTATTAGCCCATATTTCTGATACCAATCTATAAATTCCTCTTCAGATTCATGCAACACATGCAATGGTGCTGAATGCAGGAAGATGATAGGTCAGTGGGTGGAAAGTTTTGTGGATCCAGTGGTGGTGGAAGCATCTCAGTACTGGCAGAGATTTTCATGTGACTCCTCCAGTTCCATCTGATGGAACTGATGGACTCTGGTTCCATCAGTAAAGCTCCATGTATTTTGTCTGCAGAAGACCAGAAGACCCACCTCCAGGGAAGAAGACAGGAGTACCCAGAATCCTCTAGAGAAGGCAATGCTCACACAGAGGTCTTATTGGCTATGATCTGATTGACAGGCTAGACTCCACCTCTTCCCAAGTTGACATATTATGTAATTGCCACAATGGGGGGGGGGGAATCTCACATAAGAAGCTGCTTTATTATTATTTTTTTGAGGGAGCATCACTGCCCTCTGGTTGTAATGGGAACTATCCAGTGCTGCTCCTGAGAACCGCCACTGGATTTGAACCGTCAAGCCCATGGGCTGCAGTCCTGCACTCAACCACTTACACCACCGGGGCTCAGCCCTTTATTATTTACTGAGGTGGAAAACTAGTAGCTTAAGGTAAAGATTAGCATCAATGAACCACTTACTTTTTCCCATGCTATTCAGAAAATTGGGAAATTTTACTTAAAAATTCAGAACTCCAGTTCCTATTGAAAAATGGGCAACTAGTTGATGATGGGCTTGCAATTTAAAGACAATATGCAATAGTAACTAATTACTATTATTTCAAATTGAAGCATATATTAACTCAGTAGCCGCTGTCCTTGCCAGCCCCTGTTTTCCTCCTTTGTCCTACACTTCTAACTGATCATCTGTATCTATAAGGCATTCACTTTGTAGTCATTCAGTTATGAGCTGTAAAAATGAGCAGTGGAAATGCGTCAAAAAGTGATGTTGGAGAAGTGCTTTCTAAGCCCATATTGAAAAAGCAAACCAGCCTGTGTGATCACAAGGTGTGGATGGGATCAGGTATGAGGCATCAAGGGACTAAAAATCATATCATTGTGAATGAGGGGGGAGTACAGATTGGGGAACCAAAGCCTATCTGCAGGCAACTGGACATCCCTTACAGAGGGGTCATGGGGAAGAGACAGGCCAGTCAGGTTGCAGTATAGCACCAATGAAATATACAACTTTTCTCAAAGTTCTTTAATGCTTCCTCCCTCCCACTATCACTATCCCAATTTTGCTTTATAAATCTGGCTAGACCAGAGGATGTATCCTGGAAGAGATAAGATCTGGAAACATAGGGAATCCAAGACAGATGACCCCTTCAGGACAAATAGTGAGAGTGGTGATACCGGAAGGGTGGAAGGAAGGTGGGTAGAAAGAGTGAACCAATTACAAGGATCTATATATAACCTCCTCTATGGGGTATGGGCAACAGGGAAGTGGGTGAAGTGAAAGATCGGATAGTAAAAGATATGATGTGTTAGTTTGGGTAGACTAGAGAAACAAATTCATGAACATGCATATGTATATAAGAAAGAGTTTTATATACAAGAGAAACTTTCCATTAAGGAAACATTGCAATCCAGTCTAGACCAAGGTCATAAGTCCGATATTAGCCTGTATGTCTGACATGAGTCTATAAAGCCCTCTTCAGGCTCACGAAACATATGTAATGCCATCAAATGCAGAAAAATCATAGGCCAGTGGGTAAAAAGCCTTTGAATCCATAAGCCAGCACTGGCAGGAGACTTTCTGTGTCTTCTCAAGCATCTCAGCAGTGGCAGGGGTCTTTACGTGGTTTTTCTGGATCCAGAGGTCTGTTTCCATCAGGGTAAATCCATGTGGCTTCTTCTCTGGTATGTTTCACTGGGAGTTAGCCTTGTGTCTTGTCAGTAGAGTGACATAATAAAAATAACCCCAAATGTCATATAACTCAATAGTTGAATTGTACCAATAGCTGTACACCATTGCCACCATCAATTTTAGATTATTTTCTTTTTTCTTGTACTCCTTGTTATTAGCTTCCCATGTCCCTCTGAAACCCCTGCCATACTTGCAACGAAACATTAATTCAGTTACTGTCTCTCAAGATTCACCTATCCTGGATTTCATATACTGAAAAACACACTGAAACAAAAAATAAAGACTGAAAGAAGCTAACAATAATAGACTATAAAAATATTAAAATCTACATAATCTACATTCAAATGCAGTCTATAAGAATAAGGTTATTTCCATACCTGGTCTATGTTCAGGGATGCATCATCTGAGGTTTAATCCATGTGTATTTCCCTTTCACTTAAAAATATGCTGATATAACTTTTAAATTGATTGAAAAGAGGATCAAATCAGATGTTAAATTTTAACATGGTTGTGCCCTGGTGCAGTAGTGGTTATGTGGTGGTTATGAGTAGTGGTCATGAGTTGGGCTTTGATTCAAATGGTTGGCAGTTTGAAACCACCTGGAATTCTGAGGTTAGAAAGAGTAAGCTTTTAACTGGAAAAAGTTAAAATCTGGGAAACCCACTGGGTGGTTGGGGGAGGGGGAAGCTGGGTGGGTGGGTGCGTGTTGCCACGGGTCCACATTGACTAAACGACAGTGAGATTTTTTGATATCTACTATAATCATCTCCACAATACTCTCTGATAACAAGGTTATCTGCTTTCCTCCACTATAGTGAGAGGGAAATCACCAGAGGTTTAATCCATGTGTGGCTCCTGCAAATGGATTTTGGGTCTCCACTGTCATAACAGCCTTCTGCAAACCATGAGCTCACAACTTAAACTCTGATACCCTCCTCTTCTTCAGATTTCGATGATATGATTTACAATCCTTGAATCAGAGAGGCTTGTGTGTTTCTTCCATACGGACTTAGTTGATGCCTCACTTAGATGGTTTCCTGTCTGAAAACAAACCTTTAAGACCCAACCCAGATCCTATTCTTTCTGAAAACTGGGCACCATATTTGGCTATAGCTCCTAAATCTTCAGTTATTTCTTCGTGAGGGATCATATCAAGCAAGGTCAGTACATTAGAACTAATTATTCTTAGATGAAGGCTAGAATTAAGTGGGAGCCCATAATCCATTCATATATTTGTCTCTGGTTCACCTTAGAGACATCGTTGTCATTTTATGATCGGGAACATGACCTCTCACCCCCCTGTGACATAAGCCTATTCTATTGACAGGGCCATTAATCTGTCCAAAGGTGAAGAATTTAAAACACAGTTGAGAAAATGAGATATACAACGGTAGTGGACTTCAAACCACAGTACATGAATTATTGACTTGTGCAGGTTAAATTCTTCAGGAAGTGGACACTATTTACTCAAACCATGGGTGCTGGGCGATAGGATGAAACTTTCAATAATATTCATTGAGAGTGGCATAACCAGGCATCTAGGATTAATACATATCTTAATAGAGCAAGATGAGCATTGAGATCTCTACCTTTTGGATAGCAGTCATGCTTCTCACATCTTGTAGTTTCAGCTTCAGTCCAAGGGCTACAGGTGAGTTTGAGGTTGGTTGGGCCTGGTTCACATAGTTGGGTTCCACCTTGAATCCTTAAGTGGTCTAGGAAGGAGGTTGTGCACCATGGGGTGGAGTGGGTGTGGGGAAGCCCAGCAGTCTGTAGCACATGGCCTCTGTCACCAGAGACTGGCCAGAAACTGGGCCTTAATTGTAAAATTAGGAACATAGTACCAAGCACATTCTCTCCTTGGGTTCCAGCCCTATGTGCTAAGCACGTTTTCCTGTAGAGACATTGTTTCTCCCTATTTTCTTAACAGCAGAAATGCACTTGCTCTCATCCCCCACTCTTGATGTGACTTTCACATCATGATAGCTTACCACTCTGGTAGGAATGTCGCTTGGTTAGGTGTCACCTCAGCACAATTTTGTATGACTGCAACTACCTGATCTCCACCTCCCTTGTTCTGGAAAAGCTGATTCCAACTGAAATGAGATCTTATCCATGTATAAGGGGTGCTGTATGCTTCATGGACCCTAATCAGGTTCTCTACCTCGATGCTAGGCACAGGGAGCAATTGGATTGTATGGCACTGAGACAGGAACCTCCCTTCAGCTGGGTGTTTACCCGTAGAGTAGTGGGATCATACAATATTTATCCATTTGTGATTGCCTAACTTCATTCAGCATAATGGTGTCCAGCTCCCTCCATGCCATGAGGTGCTTCATGGTTTCATCACTGCGTACCAATGTTTGAAAATTCATTCTTCTACTGAAAGCCATGGTATTTTAAATCACTTCACATGGATGCGAAACTTGAACCTTGAAGGAGGAAGACTGAAAAACTATTGGTACATTTGGATTATTTGTTAACAAGAAATATTCAAAATGCCACGGACCACCAGAAGAACAAGCGGATCTGTCTTGGAAGAAGTTCAGTCAGAGTGCTCCTGAGTGGTGAGCATGGTGAGACTGTTTCATATACTGTGATCATGTTATCTGGAGAGGCTAGTCCCTGGAGAAAGACACCAGGCTTGGTAGAGTAGAGAATCATCATCATCATCATCATCATCATCAACAACAAAAGAGCCTTCAATAAAATGAATTGATATCATGGCTGCAACAATGGACTCAAGCCCAGCCACTAGTTTGAGGTTGGTACCAGCCCAGGCATTGTCTCATGCTCTTGTACACAGTGTCTCTTTGGTTCAGAACAACCTGGAAGACACCCGACAACACAACAGCCTCGACTCAGTGGTAGGAGATGGTGTTTCACGTTCGTTGTGGTTGTTGCTTTAAGCTGTTTAGTTAATGCTAGAGACAAGCACACTTGGATTCCTGTCTTAAGTAATTCTCCAATTCTAGCTTTTAAAATGCTGTGAATCTTTGAAACCCAAGATTCTAGTTGGTCATTATTTTTCAGATCAATGGACTTCAATTCACTTTAGATTTGGGTGTCATTATTAAAACCACTTAGCCTCTGGATTACATTTTTTTCAATCAGATTAGGTTATTTATCGTAACACAATTTACCCTCTTCCCTGACTCCCAGACTATGACCCAAATAGGAATAAAAGGACTCAGTCAGGCAGTCGTATAAATTACCATACTCCACCTTCGCTCTTCTGCGGAGAAGCATTGGGATAAGAAAGTTGGGGAAAAGAGGAAATTCTTCTGGGTAAATAACAGGAAAGGATATTTAGGATTAGAGTCACTATGATAACAGGCCCATTTTTCATGGGACCCTTTTAATTTATGCTCAGGACAGTTTCTGGAAACCCGAAAAAAAATAGAGGAAGGATTTAAATTTGATGCAATAGGGTCTTTAAAACTTGGCACGGGTTTTTTTTTTTTTTTTTTTTTTTGGCTTTCAGCTTGCGCTTCAAGGTATTAGAATGTGAGAGAACGCAGGCATCTGGTACAGACTGCCTAATATCAGAAACCTCTGTTGACTGATGTATGTGGACAAGAGGCTTTTGGAACAGAGTGGTTTCTATGGTGATGGGAATTAGTGAGGAAGTGCTTTCCTTTTGATTATTCTGGATCCTAATAGGGACAATTGCAACCATTTATCTTTTTTTGAAGGAATAAGGACATCTTTGGGAACAATAGCAAGGATGTGAGTGAGACTATTCCATGTTAAATATTCTAAAACACCATCCCACAGATTCCTGGAATGGAAATCATAATTTCTTGGATGGCTGCCTTTGCTTAAGAGAACAAAGTTAGAAAGTCCATATTAGCTTTAGCTATGTTTTACAATATTGTTTAGGTATTTATAATATTTGAAAGGGAAGATGTCATTCACTATTTGTAACAATAATGATTTACATTTTTATTATGGTTTTTCAGTTGTATTATATGTGAGAGAGAAAATACATGCTCACCTCAATTCCTGTTTTTGGAGGGAGAAACTAAAGAATAAACTATATAAGTCATGTTTTTAAAAATAATTTGTGAGAAATAAATGTGGGAATGTGAGTACAAATAATGTTTTTGGAATCTAAATGTAAAGCTTTCCTCTTGTCTTAGAATTAATGTTAATTTTTGCCCTTTGATGAGAAAAGTATAAAGAACAAGTGAATGCCACACAAATTCCACTTCTTAGACTTAATGCTTACCTCTTTTTGGAATCTATTTATTTATATTTTATTTCCTTATACTTTATAGAAATGAGTTTCTGGAAGCCCTATTGTTTTGAATTTAGTTTTTATGATAACAATTTATCATGAGTAGTTTTTCCAAATCAGCACAAGTCGATTCAACATCTTTTTTTTGTTGTTGCTTGTTTAAATGGTGGAATCATAATAAATTACCTGGACACACCCAGATTTTTAGATCATTTTCCTCTTTTGACATTTAAGTTGTTGTGGGTATTTTGTCTGTTTCAGTTTTATGAACATTGCTTTAGTTCTTAACCTTTAGGTGTTTTCTAAGTGTCCTGTTTTAGTTCATTTTCTCTAGGTTACCTCTTTGGTTTCTAATATCCCTTGCAATGGTTACCCAAACTCACAGAAAAAATTCCTGATTCTAGATTTTTTAAAAGGAAGTTAAAATATTGTAATGCCAGTGAGAAATGTTCAGAGTTGAGCAGTTTATCAGGACATGTTATAAAGTTCTGTCAAGTCTGTTAATAGTTGCCCAAAGGGGCATATAACATTATTTTATGCCTCAACCTAAAGACATTCCATTTAAGCTCTGTGGATCGGCAAATCCCTTCCTTTGTGAAGTGTCAAGAGGGATGTCACTCAGCCCCAAGATACCCAGCTCCTCTTCCTTGGATTGGAAAGTCCAACCTCCTGAATGATGTGCCCAGAAGTACCGCTCTCAGCTGTACTTGCTCAGTGGTTTGGGAAGTCCGTGGCTCTTCCAGGCTTTGGATCCTGGTTCTTCTGCTCATCCTCTGATGGTAAAGCTGCTTTCTGGACCCAGGAGTATCACTGCTCATGGATCTCCTATCCTGAGGACACACTCCTCTCCTGGCTCTTTTTGGTAATGTGAACCCTTTATCTATTTCCTTTTGTACGCAGCAGGTTGATACTACAGAGGATCCTGTTCACAATTACTCACAGGTGAATCCGATCAGTCTCTTCCCCCACCTTCTTTCCAGACCCATTCAGGAAAAGGTCATTTGGTGGGAATTAGAGACGTTAGCTAGAAGAGCCACATTAAATAATTCACTGTCTCTGCCCTAAGTAATATCAATGTGTTTTCTAAATAGAAACCAGTTTTCTTTGCAGCAAAACATTCACTCAAGAATGTTCAATCCAGATACAGTGATAAACTTCAGATGATTCTTAATGAGAGGAAATAAAATTCTCTGAACAGTATTATGAATGATGATCCTGTAAGCATTTTGATTATGAGTTGTTCAGTTCATTTTGATCAATGATTGGAGACCCTTCTAACCCTAGTAGTTCTTAAACCTTTAGAGATGTTAAAAGTACTTAGAGGAGTTGTAGAATTTCTGGTGTCCAGGCTAGGTAAAAATGGAATCAGAAGTTGTGGGTTAGAACCCTGACTCAGTACTATTTAATACTCCTGGGATGAGGTCAATGTGCAAGGTTGTTTCATGGACCCATGTTCAGAAGAACACCACATATAGTATAAGATTCTGCTGTCCCAGTCTTGAGGTTTTTAATAATTTTATATTTGAAATGATGTTTTATATATAAGTTTATGGAATATGTATGTGAAGAGAAGAGTTGTATGCTACATGTATGCAACATGTGTGTGTTGTTTATATAAAGCCCTCACAAGCTGTTTGTATCAAGCCCGTGTGCTTCATGAGCACCTCTGGGAGTTTAGTGAGAACTTGCCATGCTATTCACTTGATTGTTGAAGTCATCTTCTGTAGACACAACCCTTTGGTGAGCATTCACACAAGACACAAAAATCTCCCTCTGCCCATTTTAACCCATTCATAGAGGTCTATCCATATACCTCTTCCTCACACTTCTTTACCACTGATTTCCCAATTATGCCCCTTCCAAGTCCTTGATCATACAGCCAAGCTATTGGTCTCAGCCCTTGAATAAGTATACAGTGGTATCGTTGACCATTTCTCCTTTCAAGCAAACTGAATAACCGATGTAATTCTTGAAGTTCATTGGAAATATTCTCCCTCACCAGTGTCCTTCAGGAAGGTTCCAGAAATGGGCTGTAGTGTTGCTGCAGTTCACTTTCCAGTGCACCTGCACGGTGTTCAGAATCATCTGTAAACCAAACACCAGCTTTCTGTTCCTTAGTCAACTGGTCATAAGGAACTCCCCAGAAGGTCATAGAAGCAGACTATGAGGTGCTGTGATAAGAGTGGCATTTGGGCCATTTCTTCATGCAACTTGCTTGTACCTGCTCTTGTGTGATCTCATATATGCCATTTCCATTTACGAATGGAGTGCTGCTGTGCACATTCAAATGTATGAGGCTGTGAGACAGATAATATCCAGTTCCTTATAGGCAGTCCAGGCAGCATGGAGACTTGGTGGCTCATAGTGTGATATTCACTCTCTACTGTTGTGGGAACAGGTCCAGCACACAGGGAAGTGAGGATGTCAAAGTTAGCTGAAGTGCAAACAGACCCAGGAGACCAGTCTTGATGGCACAGACCTAACTTTATTACAGTTTTTGCAAGGCTAAATTTTATATGCTTCACTGACCAATCAGGTAATTTATTTCTCATACTTTCTTGTTTCCAAATACATCCTTATAATCTCCCAGGTTTGCAGCATGAAAAATGATAGGCCTACACTGTGGCCTATGTAAGTGAAGTATTTCTGGCTGAGTTATGTAAATGAGGTATAGCTGACTGAACCAGCCCTTCCAATTGTCTTACAAGACTATTGCATCGTGGCTGAGCCCCGGTGGAATAGTAGTTGTGCGCGGGACTGCGGCCCACTGGGACGGAGGTTCAATTCCAGCAGTGGGGCTGGGCCTCCTACTCCCACCGCCAGAGAGCAGTGATGCCTCAAAAGCCAAAAAAAAAAAAAAGACTATTGCATCAAATCACCTTATAGGACCAACTAATCAATCATATTACAGGACACTATTGTCCAATTGTATTACACTATTGTCCGTCCAATTGGATTACAGGATCTTAGCCATACTATGGGGAAGCTAGATGCATTCTGATAGGCTGTGTTTCAGAAATTAAAGCAGGAGATTATCAGATGAGCTGGTCTGGGGTCTTATTTACATTGAGACTGGAGTTTTTTCCAGGCATCATGGAAATGTGGGATACCCAGGAACTGCAACCTGACTCAACTCCCGAATGTACTAGGAGACTTGGAAGCACAGGTTCCAACTACCTAAGGTTGCAGATACCCAGCGGCTTCAAGACTGCTCCAGGAGACAGAGCAACATCCTACACCTTCTGCTCCTCACCTCCCAGATCCACAGGTCCTTCTCGGAACACCCCTACACACTAAGGCCAAAACCCGTTTTCAAATGGTGAGTAGGTTTTGCAGAGGATGGCAGTGCATTGCAGGACAATCTCTTTTGAAACTATGGGCCTATCCTGATAAACCCACTGTAGCATGCTAATTTCACTAAACCTTTGGAATACCTTCCTCTATGGAATACCAAGTTACTTCAACTTTACTTAGTGTAAGTCATCTCTCAATCTATGTTTCAATGAACAAACTAAACAAGCCATTAGATCCTCTCCTAACCATTCTAGCTGACACGAAGAATCTGTAGTTTGTGGGACCAAATTATTAACTCATGCTGATCTAAACTTATGTTCCTGTTAATAGTATGCCACATTTTCCCTTAGTAACCATTCCCATACATATTCTCCAGTTCCTGTCTGTATATATTAGAAAACTCTAGCAATTATTTCGGAGCATGAAAGTCTTTCTACCACTTATCTGTCTGTTGTACTGTGGTGACTTGTATGTTGCTGTGATGCTGGAAGTGATGTCACTGGTATTTCAAATGCCAGAAGTCAGGAGATAAATGATGCATCATATTGGGTAAGTTTGATGCCCAAGAACTCTTCAGAGGGAGGTTCAGCAGGGAGGTTTCCGTGAGGACAGAGGTGTACCTGACCCAAGTGTTTTCAATGACCTCATATGCATGTGACAGTTGTATATTGAATCAAGAAGACTGAAGAAGAATTGGTGTAATTAGCTATGATAGTGGCAAAGAATATTGAAAATACTATGGACTGCCAAGAGAACAAACCAATCTGTCTTGGAAAAAGTATAGCCAGAATGCTCCTAAAAGGTAATGATCATGAGACTTTATTTCTCATACTATGGACATGTTGTCAGGACAGACCAGTCCCTGGAGAAGGACATCAGGCGTGGTGAAGCAGAGGGGCCATCAAAAAAGACAAAGGCCCTGAACATGATAGAGTGGCTGCAAGAATTGTGAGGAATGCCCAGGACTGGACAGTGCCTTCTTCTGTTGTGCATAGGGTTGATCTAGGGGTTGGAATAGACGCCGTGGCACCTGAAAGCTATGCAGTGGACTTCACCTTTGGTGACTCTCTGTGACATAGTTTAGGTCTAGGGGCAATAACAAGTGGAGAATGTGTTTCCTAGAAAACTGAAATACTACATGATAAGGCATCTTCCTCCAGTAGTGTCGCAGATATAACCAAGGTGCCATATCAGTGTGCATAGTTGGGTTCATTTCCTCAAGGGTGGATGGGTGGAGGTAATGGTTTTATTGAGAATGGATTAATCTTTTTGCAAAGGCAAAGGGTGATGCTGATGGTCGGAATGACTCCGTGAAATCTCGGGGCTCCATGACTCCAACTTCTGGATTATTGATCCCTATGTCACCATTTCAAGTTTTAGGATAGCAATTCTTTCCAATCAGTGTTCTCTGTTCACAGAGAACCTTGCTAGGTTGTGAGTTTAGCTGGCATTGAGAATTCAGCTAATGGTATTATAAGACTCAGGAACATCACTTCTGTTACTGAAGAGATTAGGCTTTCTTTTCATGGCACAGTAGAACTTTGAGGTCATTTTCATGATATTTTAGCTGAGCTTCTATAGCTCTCAGATCATTTCTTTCCTTGAGCAGTCTATCTAGTGCAAGAAGTACTGACTAATCAGCCTTCTCTATACTTACCATCAAGACAAAATTGTAGAAAAATGTCAAACACACAATCAGCCAGAGCTTCACTTCTCATCAACACCTCATCTCTTGGTGCTACCATTTTGGGTATTAGCTTTGCCACTTCATACCATGGATCAGCAGTGTCCTCATTACTAATGGTGACAGACTTTTCTGTACTTACAGAATTTTCAAGGTATTGAGACCTATTTAAAACAATTTAGATATCTCATCTTTATGATTTTGCTTTCTTGAACCACTTATGGTACAAAGTGTGTTAGGTTGGGTTCTCTAGCAAAGCAAAACTTTTAATGCATATGCTATGTATAGAAAGATTTATAACAAGACATGGCTGACACAGGTGTAGAAATAGGTAAGTCCAGTTCAGTTCAAATTCAGCTTCTCCTGACTTGTTGAAGCTGATGAACAAGAAGCTGGATGATAATAATAGAAATGTGGGTGAAGGGAGACATCAGACATTGTAAGATATGAAGTGATAATAACAATATATAGTTAATGAAGGATTCATGGAGGTGGAAGGGTGGGGGACGGAGGGTAAAAAAGAGGATCTTATACCAAAGGTTCAAGTAGAAAATGCTTTGGAAATGATGATGGCAGCATATTTACAAATATGCTTGGTACAATTGATGTATAGAATGTTTGTTATAAGAGCTGTAAGAGTCCCCAATAAAATGACTTAAGAAAAGAAGCTGGATGACAAACAGAGAGCACAGGGAGCATGAACTGGTAGATGCAGAGGTCAGAAATTTGCTGAATGAATTCACCATTGGTAGTCTGACAATGGCAGGATATTGAGGAACTCGACATAGATCTTGCAGAAAGTCAAGAACCAAAGAGAATATGACTCTGATCTCTCTCTTTTATGCAGAAAGACTTATGACACCAAAGAGATGTCATCAGGCTGCAGTCCAATAGATGAACTGAGTTCCTCCTCTTTCCTTATCCAGTCTGTCTAGTTGACATGATTCCTAACCCTCACAGAGATACCATATCATTCACTATATGCTGTGGCCCTCAGAATGGTGGAAGTTTGTATCTCTGCCAAGAACTAATAGAATGCCAACTACACAGGAGTTTATTTACACATATTATTCAACTAACTAGAAGGATTTCAAACATCTTGTATTTTAATATTCATATTATTTATGTTCCAATAGAATTGCTATAGGGTTGTGATGAGTTAGAACCCATGACAATAAATACTGTCACTCATGTATGCAGCCAATAATGCATTATCCAGTGAATGACTGATAAATCTTATAAATGCTGTATAATGTTTTTGTCGGTCTAAATGATTAGTACTGAATTACTAGCCACAAGGTTGGTGGTTCAAGCTCACCCAGAGACACCTTTGAAGACAGGTCTATTCATCTGATGCTAAGACGTCATTTTCTTAAAAACCATATAACATATTCCTTCTATGTACATATAGGATTGCCATGAATTAGAATAGAGTCCATCCTGGTACAACAGTGTATTTGTTTTGTGTTCTTAGTTCTCGCACTGCAACTTGGAACATTTTTATTATTTCTTGATTGACTCACTAATGTTTCATGACTCATATAACCGTCACCTTGCAATTATAAAATGTGGCCTTTGGTATGAGTTTTTTAAAAAAATACAAATAGAAGTAATTTATTGTGCAGTTATAAAATAACAATCTCTAAAAATAAATGTTTGTAACAAACTGTCTCAGACATATAAATAGATGATCAATTATTCCCTACTCCTATGAAGCTTGTTAACAGATCAAATACACAGATAATATTTCTTGTCAAAAACTTTATCTTCCCTGGGTTTATCTTTGTTTGCCTTAAAAAAAAAATCACTTTATTGGGGGCTCATTCGACTCTTATCACAATCCATACTTCTATCCATGTGTCAAGCACATGTGTACATTTGCTGCCTTCATCATTCTCAAAACATTTGCTTTTCACTTAAGCCCTTGGTATTAGTTCATTTTTCCCCTCCCTTCTTGCTCCCTCCTCCCTCATGAACCCTTGAAAATTTATAAGTTGCTATTATTTTGCCATATCTTACATCGTACTATATTTCCCTTCACCCACTTTTCTGTAATCCGTCCCCCAGGGAAGAGGTTATATGTAAATCCTTATAATTGGTTCCCCCTCCTACCCTACCTTCCCTCCACTCTCCTGGTATTGCCACTCTTTCCACTGGTCCTGAAGGGATCATCTGCCCTGAATTCCCTATGTTTCCAGTTCCTATCTGTATCAGTGTACAACCTATGTTCTAGCTGGATTTGTAAGGTGGAATTGGGGTCATAATAGTGGGGAGGGAGAACGCATTGAAGAACTAGAGAAAAGTTGTATGTTTCATTATTGGTACACGGATCCCTGTTTGGCTCATCTTTTCCCAGTGACCCTTCTTGTAAGGGGATGTCTTGCTACCTACAGATGGGTTTTGTGTTCCCAATCTGTACTCCCCCTCAATCGCAATGATATAATTTAGTTCTTTGATGCCTGATATCTGATCCATTTGACACCTTGTGGTCACATAGGCTGTTGTGGTTCTTCCATGTGAGTTTTGTTGCTTTGGGGCCAGATGGCCACTTGTTTATCTCCAATTGTTTCCATCCCCAGACTCTAAATCTCTCAATAGCCAGGCGCCATCAGCCTTCTTCACCACATTTACTTATGCACATATTTGTCTTCAGTAAAAGACACAGGTTTTAGGTAAAATTGAGTTCTTTAGTTGGTATTTGGGATGAGTGCAAAAATATCCTTGGATTTAGTGGTGAAATAGAAGTCCACCACTTATTTGAAGGAAGATCTCCAGGGAGGATACTAGACTGTTTACCACCTGGTCCCTGGTAGGCTTCCTTATCTAGCTGGAACCTACCATTACTGAATCGTGGCCTGGCCCTGATCCAAAAGATTTGAAATCAGTGAAAATGAAGTTAATTGAAATGCTGCCTTTGAAAAGGTGATAAGATTTAAAATGAAGGCACTTGACTGCAAGTGTTGAAGTCTATGAAATTCAATAATAGCACTTCTGTATTTTAATCTGTGTAATTTCTTGAATTCTAAGGGAACAAAATTAAAATGTATCTATATTAAGATTCCTTGGACTGCAGGCTTCTGAACATATTTTAGAGAGATAGAAATTGTGTCAATTGCCTAAGTCTCTCTGACAAGAATAGGACATAGAAGCATTATGCACTCAGCCAGTAAACTTGGACTTTTGACATTACATAATCAGATCAATTGGTGCTAACATCATGGAAATTAAAGAAAAGGGGATTATATTTAGCTTATTTTCAAACTAGTCTTAGCAACACAGATACAGATATTAATTTTTTTTAATGAAAAGTAGACTGTTTACTATGCACAAAGGATCATTTGTGCTACCCCAATCTATGCTAATCTCCATTCCAAATCCCTTAACAACTGTTGCTTGGTTAGACAGGCTCAATTCTCAAGAAGGAAAGAAAACTTTCTAAACACAATACAGTGAAATTGGGCTTGAGATATTGGGTACCATTATTAAAAATGTTTCAAAATGAAGTAAAATGATGATGATTATTTTAAATTAATTTGAATTCATCTTCAAAGGCAGTAGAAGCTTTCTACATATGCTACTCAAATTAATTCTCATGTTGCAATAATAAAGTGAATGATATGAATAGAGAAGTTCAACAAAACAGGGTATGAACTTGAGATAAAACAACTTCCCAATGGGCTCAAATGTAAGAACACTTGTGTGGAGGGTGTAGACCCCTGGACAGTGTTTCCCTCTGTTGTACAGAAGGCTCTGTAGGTCAGAACCTACTCTATGGCACTCAGCAACACCAGAACGAACTTACCGTGTGTTTGAGTCTGTCTCTTACAAACTATTCAGGGAGCAGAAAAAAACTAGTGGAGAAGGGGACGATGAATGTCAACCACAAGGAGATCTGCAAGGATCCAGGAAACAAAATGAAGAGACAAAGACCTCCTTCCACAGTCATTACGGAATGAAAGTGCTCCCCCCACCCCCGCCCATGAATTCCCACTACCGGCCCCCTAATCGTAGAGGAAATAAATTTCTGTTTGCTAAAGTTAAAAAAACAAACAACTTCCCAATATTAAAAAAAAGTATCCCACTATTTTTAAGTCGTCTTTCATTCATCCATTATTCACTCAGCAAATTGTACATGAATGTCTACTATACTAAAGTCTGATCATTTATAAAAAAGAAGATGTGTCAATATTAACAGATTTTAATATCTAGGGACACTGACATCATTCATAAATGTATGAAATGTAACTTCTATTTTGGAGGTGCTTTGGATAATTTTATCCATATATTAAATATCTTAAGTGAAATAGAAAATTTCAAGAATAACATATTTTACCAATATTGATTCAATTATATCAAAATTACCAATTATAAAAGAAAGAAATATAGATACAAGGTCATTAACAGGCACATTCTCTCAAACAGATAAGGAACAAATAACCTCTATCTTTTATATCATGTGCTAAAAATTAAAAAAAACTTTGTGAAATGAGTCAAAAAATAAATAAGCAAATGGGTAAGCTTTCTCTCTCTTCTTATGAGACTAATAAAAACTTGATCATAAAACTAAATGAGGAAAGTACAGGAAAGAAAAATTATGATACTAGAACATTAGGAGATATGAATACTTAAAAATTAAAAAGATCTAACATTTGTTAGCTAGATGACTAAATAAATCCATGTAGATTTATATGTGTACATAAACTACAAACATTCACAACTGAAAAGTCTATTCTGACTCATAATGAATATGGGGTTTCTCAGGCTGTAGACTTTTTAAAAATTTTTATTTGTATGGGAAGGTCTGTAACCTTATATATTTTATACAGACCCATTTAATTAAGCCTTTTAAAATAACTTTATTGGGTGTTCTTACAACTCATCACAATTCTTCCATCCATTCTGTCAAGCACATTTGTATGTATGTTGCTATCACCATTTTCAAAACATTTTCTTTCAACCTGAGCCTTGGGTATCGGCTCATCCTCCCCACTTCCCTCATGAACCCTTCATAATTTGTAAGTTATTTTTTATGTCATACTGATAGCTGGGTTGTAGATTTTTATGAGAGCAGATTACCTCAACTTTTTACTTCAGAGTGGAAGGGGGGTTTGAACTGCTTACCTTGTGGTTGTCAGTCCAGTGCATATTTTCAAACTACCCAACATGGCACATTTGAAGGTTCATCAGAAAGTTGCTGGAAAAGCAGAATTGAAAGATAATGGAGTTTTTTTTTTTTTCCGTGAACAAGTGACCATTCAGCGCAGAAGCAGCAAAGCCCACATCAAAGAAATACACCAACCTGTGTGAGCAGGAGGGGTCGAACGGAGCAGATTCTTTCAAACATCAAAGAACAAGAATCGGATCAATAAGAATGAGGGGGAGAGCAGGGTGGGGACCCAAGGTCCACTTGTGGGCAATTGGACACCCCCTTAGAGGGGAGTCACAGAGAGGAGATGGGTCAGTCAAGGGGCAGTGAGGTAGCAATGAAGCATAAAACTTTCCTCTAGTCCCTGAAGGCTTCCTTCCCCCAACTATCATGGTCCCAACCCTACCTTGCAAGTCCAGCTGGACTGGAGGAGGTACACTGACAGAGATGAGAACTAGAAACACAGGGGTCCCAGGGCAGATAAACCCCTCGGGGTAAGTGGTGAGAGCGGAGTTACCGGATGGGTGGAGGGAAGGTGGGGTGGAGAGAGGGAGCCAACTGTGGAGATCTGCAGATGGCCTCCTATCTGGAGGGTGGTCACCGGGAGCAGTGGGCAGGGGGAGATGCTGGACAGTGTAAAATATGAGAAAACAATAATAATTCATAAAGTAAGGAGGACTGGGGGGGAGGGGAGAAGGAAGGAAGAGAAGCTCATATCAAGGGCCCAAGTGGAAAAGCAGATATTAAGAGAATATTAACAAAAGCAGGCATGTGAAGGTGCTTGGCACAGTATATGTAACTAGGCATTGAACTATGTATGGTGAAAAGTGATGTATGAGCCCCCAATAAAATGATTAAATTAAAAAAAAGATAATCGAATTTTTCTGTAAATTTTTTCCTATGAACGCACACACTACGTATATATAGCCCATGTACATATATGTGTTTGATTATGTGCATATATATGTATGTATATAAAGCACATGAAATCAAACTCACTGCCATTGAGCTTGGACCTCATCATGATCACAGAGGACAGATTAGAGCTGTTGATGGGTTTCCAAAACTGTTACTCTTACCTGAAAAAGAGAGCATCGTCTTTCCCTTGTAGGAAAAGTTGGTGGGTTTCAACTGCTGATCTTGCTGTTAACAGCCCAACGCTTAAACACTGCACCACCATGGGTCCTGCCATAGTTTACACAATGAGCTGCTGACCCAGATCAGTGGTTGGAAACCCCTAGTCGCTCCTTCAGAGAGGAAGGAGGTTCTAGACTCCAGGAAAGAGTTATAGTTTTGAACACCCACAGGAGCCATTCTACCCTCCTCTGTAGGGTCACCAGGTTTCATAATCAACTCCCTGGTAGTGAGTTGGTTATGTATATTAAGAGGCATCATCATTTAGTTGCAAATACCCTAGGAAACTATAATGAAAAGATATCTAATTATTTCAACAAATGTAAAAAACAACTATGGATAAAGCTCTCTATTAAAGTTTTTAGTAAGATGGCAATAGCAGAGATTTCTTTGATGAATGAAAAGAACTCTTTAAAATTGTATAGTTAATCATACAATTGCTATGCGCAAAAGAATTTCTTTGGAAGTCAACAGCAAGAGCAGAGAGTTTGTTCATTCTTTTATTGGAGGTAGCAGCCAATAGCAGTAAGGTCAGAAGAAAAGGCATACAGAATAAAAGTAGAGAAGTAAAATGTTCAATATTCATAAATTATCTGATGGTCTATATTTAAAAAATCAAAGAAAACCTAAGAGAGTTCACGAGACGTTAATCAAAGTTTCTGAATAAGACGACATAAAAATTCAATGGCATTGCTACACCACAGCAACAAATCATTAAAAAGCATTCTTAAAAATTAAAAAAATAATGTTTCACAAGGTCTCCAGAGGTACAAATGGCTTGTGCACAGTTGGCAACTGCAAGGTTGGCAGTTCACGCCCAGACTGCCGCACAGTGAAAGAAAAGAACTGGTGATCCTTTGTGCAAAAATAGCAGCCAACAAACGGGATGGAGCCATTCTGTTTGAAACACATGGGATCGCCATGAGTTGGATGTGACGCCACAGCACACAAAACCAGTATCTTTTACAATGATAATGAGAGCTTTCATGTGCCTGTGAATAAGTTTAACCCAAAGATTTCAGAATGGTTTCCACTGCCAGGAAAGGCACATTTGATTGTAATCTTGAAGACATTCATTCCCTCTGTAAGAGGATGTTTGAACAGAGTTGTTCTGGCAGGTCAACACTCTGAGCAATGATTTAGCCCTTTGTACTTTTTTTTTTTTTTTTGCTTTGCTGCCAGGGTATGACTTCATGGATGCAGGATTTCTATAGTGACACAGGGTCCTGTACTTGGTTTATGCTCTGCTGTTGCTGTCTCAAGAGCCTTGATAGTTTTCTTTTTGAACCTTGTTTAGTAAGTGAAGTTCAAAGGGACAATGTAAATGAGCGTAAGCAGAGGAGACAAAAAGAATGTGTCTGCTTTTCCTGGCCACTTAATTGGAAAAAAGAGTATTTCTGATCCCCAGGATCTCTGACTTCTAATGGACCCATGATGCTTAGGTGTTCAACAAGACCAAAGGTGGGTACCAGGCAAATGAGTTGCACCTAGAACTGGACCATTTGGGCAATTAAGAGTGGTGACACCTACCATGGGAACCAGGACATGTTTGAAACCAGAAAGAAGGCAATTGCATTCTAAGTACCTTGATTATCAAATGGATCCAACCTCAAAATGTCCATTACTTGAACAGCAACGTTTGAAAAGAAATCCATGTTCATAACTTTTGCTTCATATTTGAACCAAAAATCTGACTTCAATAAACCTGTATGAGTCGAGAGTAAATCACAAGTTGTATCTCCCCTCCGACCCAAAGGGCCGTCACTTCCGTCTATGTGCTGCTCTCTCTCAGACAACATACCGTCTCTGTGTTTGTGCAGTGGTTCCCAACCTGTGGGTGATTCATAACAGTAGCAAATTACAGTTACGAAATAGCAATGAAAAGAATTTTATGGTTGGGTTGCCATTACAGGAGGAACTGTATTAAAGGGTCACAGCACTAGGAAGGTTGAGAACCACTTTGTTAATCTGTTAAACGTCCATTGTTGTGCTTTTTTTTAAAAAAAGCTTTATTTGCATTAAATATCATAGCCATGACTCCAATATGTCAGTAACACTGGGAGTAAAACAAAGAGGAGAGCTGTGAGGAAACAAGGATAATGTTAAAGAAAGAAATGGTGACATTTGAATCAGGCCTGTGCTTGTCTGACTTGATGACTGAACACAACATGGCCAAGTCCACACTGTCACAACAAGAGCAAGCAAAAGCTGTGTTTTAATCGGTTAGTGTAGCAAAAGGTGTGAGATTGTTAACCACCAAAGTACCAGACCATGGAAGAGGTTGAAATGCTATTATTAATTTGGATAAATCAGAAACAACTTGATGGGGGATCACCTCTTTGAGGCAGTTATCTCTGAGAAAGTTAAAAGCCTCCAGAATGATGAAAAGTTCTGGGAAAAAGAATTTGTAAGTGTAATCTTGAAGACTCAGAGCAAATTATTTGGTTTCCCATGATCTCTTCTAGGAAAAATATGCTCCTTTCACAAACCTTTACCAAAAGATTTGTACATGAATTTGGAACAAATTGGGTTGGAGAACTGAGCTGTCACAGTGGTAGTAGTAGCCAAGCAAATGTGTGGTACTCCTCTAACTCTCACCACTTCCTTCCATCAGGCATCTCATTTACACCAAGAAGGCATACACAGCAGCTAAAACAAGGTTAGGACAACACACAGCACCTTTCTCTGCTGCTTTTTGGGTACTCATTGGTAAGCTGTGGGCAGAGTGTTCCTACGATGTGAATGAATCAAGAAGTGAAATAAAAGTTAAAAAGAACTAATTTTGTGCAGCATGTCCACTGTGCTGGTGGGAGCAAATTAGATAGATAGGTATATACAAGCTACTGCACCTAAATTGTGAGATTTTGCTGTCTCTGCACATGCAGTAAATACTTTGGTGTTTGCATTCAGGATTAGCCTTGTGTACTGTGCAATATAGAAAAAAATGTTGAAGTTCATATTAGTGATTTGAAAGTTAAAATTGTTCCCTATGTAGAACATCATTAAGTGACCAATAAACTATACCACAAGAAACTGCAAGAAATACCCTGAAAGAAAGAAATGGGCGTTACATTTTGGTAACCTTGGGATGCCTGGTGAGACAATGGTCATGGACTGGGCTGGAAATCCTAAGGTGAGCAGTTCTAAACACCAAGTGCTCCTTGGGAGAAAGATGAAACGCTCTACTTCCATAAAGAGTTCCAGTCTCAGAAACCAACCCACAGGGGCAGTTCCACCTTGTCCTATTAGAGCCCCATGAATCACAAGTGACAATTTTCTTTTTAGCTCTAATGGTCCCTTTTTCTTCCTCTTCACCAAGGCATTCTGGTATACATTGTGTTTTTTTTTTTACTGCAAATTACATAACTAGCTCTGTCTGCCATCCTTAGCCTAGTGCTTATTTATAACCAGTACCTGCATAATAGTTGCCCTAAACATGTAAAGTAGCTCCCCCATATCCTGACATCGAGTCTGCACTTGAAGCTAGGAAAAGTAGAAGAGTTGTTGACAGCAAGCGTTTCTTTCATGGCCAGTACCTTTATCAGGAATTTAAAAATCTTTCCAGAAATGATCAGCCAGTCCTAGATCATATGCACTCTTGTGGTTGTGAGAAGGAATGGAACAGTAAGCATCTGGCAAAGAAAAATAGAACCAGCAAAGCTGCAAACTGGTAAATCGTATTGCCTAAGACAGGACCTGGCAGGATTTTTCTAGTAAAGGTCCAGATAGGAAATATTTTTCTCTTTGGTGACCAGATAGTTCTTGCTGTAAGTATTCACAGTGCAGCTGAAGTGCAAAAGCAGGTATAGATGCTATGTAAACAAATAGGCATGTCTGTGACTGTAAAACTTTATAAAGCAGTTGGTGAGTGAAACAGGTATGTCCTATGGGCTATTAAATTTGCATATTCCTACATGGAACTTGAATTTGTTTGGTCACCAAACAATAGACCACGGCATGATGACACTAAGTAGCTGCCACTTATGGCATGACTATTTGTGTTCCTTCCCTGAGGCTGGGTACTCATCATCTCTTAAAAAAATGCTGACATTTTGTTTTTGAGGAAGGAGGTTGGGAAGGCAAATGACGGACCTGATAGGACATAAATGAAAACTTGATTAAAAGGAAGTAGATAAAAATGTATAGATGGGTAGAGTTAATATTGTAAAGATGTCACTCTCTCAAATGTATCCACTAAGTCAATGTTGCTTTTATGAAAATTCCTGCATATTTTTTAAAGAGGTTGGCCAGCTGAACTAAAAGTTCACCTGCAGATACACAGATTAAGACCAGTCTAAATAATTTTCAGAGTAGGTAAGTTTGAGGCATCTCTCCTGTTGTCATTAAAGTCCATCAACTAGCTTCCTGGTCCTAAACTTTTCTCATAGTTATGGCTGTGTTTGAGCCAATTGTTGCAGTCACTCAATCAATCCCTTTGATTCAGGTCCTTAAAAAGAAATATACAGGGGCGGGAAAAAAAGATTAATATACCTTTAAGATAAATTAGGTGGGAGTTTGCCTTTCAGAGAATCAATTTTGTGCTAGATATATTAACCTACTTATCAACAACCCGCACCCCTTCATCCCCACCCCCAACAAAAAGCATTCCCTACTTTTTCCGTACCCTGCTTTGATTTCTCATTTCCCTATTGTGGTATACTTTCTTGTCCTTCTCTTGTGTCATCTCCTGCATACCATCTAGCTCACAAGCAAAGAACCTTTCTCCTCTATCCCCCACCTCGTCAAGGACTATTCAGTTATTTATTTTTTCTTCTTTCTTTTTCAGCATCACTGCCTCTGGTGGTCGTGGGCGCTACCCAGCCGCCGCTAAATTTGAACCACCAAACCCGTGGGCTGCAGTTCCGTACTCAACCACTTACGCCACCGGGGCTCAGCGACTATTCAGTTATTTATAAAATAATTTGCGGGTCATGCAAAAGTGTCAACTTAAAAACTAGTCTACTATATTTGGTCAAACATTTAATAGCTAAACTCTAATATGATGACTGAGACAGCTTTTCTTAGGTGAGGTGTGTGATGTTAGTGCATATTAACGATTTCAAGGACTATATATGGCCCACGGACTGAAAGCTTTCAATCTCAGCCATTGTACCTCCTAATAATTATAATGGAACCCACCTAATGTTTAACTAATTCTTAGGGGGAAGTCCTGTCCCTTTGGGAACCACTGTTCTGGAAAATACCATATATCCACAAGAAGTATAGAGAGATTTTCATTGCTGCATTTTTTTTTTGTTAAAACAAATGCTTGGAAACTACTTAAATAGCCATCAACAGAAAAGGATTCTCTCAAAATACTTGTATGCTAAAGGATAATCCTATAATGAAATTTCAGCCTTTAAGATCATGAGTTAGTCTCATCAATCAAAATGGATATAAGTCTCAAATACTCATGTCATGAGCGAAAATTCATGTATTTGAATTATGGCGCTGGAGAAAAATATTGAAAGTGCTGTGGACTGCCAAGAGAAAACAGATATGCCTTGGAAGAATTATAGCCAGAATACTCATGAGAGGCAAGGAGAGCAAGACTTTATCGCATGTGCTCTGAACATGTTGTTAGGAGAGACCGGTCTCTGGGGGAAGGACCTTCAGTAGAAGGGCAGTGAAAAGGAGGGAGGCCTTCAACAAGATGAATTGACGCAGCGGCTGCAACAAAGTGCTCAAACATCACCCTGTGAGTGTGATGCAGGATGAGGTGGTGGCGTTGTATTCTGCTGTACCTCGGGTTGCTTTGAAGCAGAGCCTGCTTGATAACACCCTACAGCGAGAACAACCCGAGTAGTACGACCTCATGTAGAGAGCTAGAACCAGCTTAACCCTCATGTATTTTTTGACATATGCCCATACGTAAAAGTATGCACCAAAATGGGTGTTGGAACAAGAGATTACAATACCTTGACCCAAATCAGGTCTCTTGACCAGACCGTTCTATTGCCTCTTTCTCTTCCCCAAGCTCACTCAAGGGAGAGAGGATAAAAGGCATGTGCTAGGATGCATGATCCGGAGCAAATCTAATGCATTTTCGAGAAAGGTTTACTTTTTAAAATAAAACAAAAAGGATTTTAAAATATTGTAAAATAAGTAGATTTAGCAAAGTTGATTGGCAAATTTCAGGTGTTTTACTTTCCTGTGCTTTTTTGTATGTATGAAAATAGATCAAAATATGTCTTCAAATTGCCTGCTTATGGTAGCTCCAGGACATCTCTTATAGTTTGCCAAAGTACTGTATTTCATTGAGACAAGGCAAATGAGTAATGAGTCTCTACTCTATTTCTAATACCTAGGGGAAGATTGAGACATGGCACAGATTTGCTGTCTTAAAGTTGTCTGAAGACTCCTTGAGGACATTGGTACACAATGGTTAGATCTGAACTTCACACTGGCTCCCTGACTGCTGCTGGGATGGCAGCCTTGACCCAAATCAACTCCCCTGACTGGACTGTTTTACTGCCTATTTCTCTTTCCCCACCTCCTCCCTACAGTGCACTAAACCAGAGGGTTTTTGTAGAAGCACATGATTTTGTAATCGTCTGTGTTTAGAAACTCATGCTGTTAGGGTACATCATTCAATTTGTCTATCTTGTACTGCAAAAACCAGGTGAGGTGAAGTCAGGAATTTTCACATACATTCAATCCTCTGAACGCTGTTTTGCCACTGCAACCTACTTATCGTCATTTGGTTCCTGGGTATTCTTCCCTAGCTCCATCACTAAGGTGTCTGGGACAGTTTGTGTTTATGTCTGTTTTACATTTTAGTTGTTACAGCATGCCATTTTGCACTCGAAAATATATTAGCTTTCTTTATTCGTCATTCCATTCACAACTCATGTATAATTGTACAGTCCTAAAAAAGAGGCATTAAAGTCTTGTTGGCCAAAATAGACTCATTGTTGTTGAGTCAGTTCTGACTCTTCGTGATCCCATTGGATGAAGCAGGACTGTCCCTGTGAACTTCTGAGGCTGTAAATCATTTTGGGAACAGGAGAGATCATCTTTCTCCCAAGGAGTTACTGGTGGTTTCAAGTTACAAATCCTATGGTTAGGAATGAGTTAAACATTTGGGGGGAGATACACTATTGCAATTATCAATTTAGATATGGGTTATGACAATGTGTAAAACACTACACTTTTTTGCCCAAAGAAGTTTTCCAAAATAGTTTCATGATAAACATTCTGCCCAAATAAGTTTCATGATAAAAATTGTCCTATAATAGGGCAGTTGGGATAAATGGGAAGGCTCTTTCTTCTTGAGGTATTCAAATAAAGGATGCACAGATCTTAGGTAAGATGTCATCATACACTGTGGCCATAACTATTGGTTGCAAGGTGTGCGATGCATACTTTATGATTTAATAGTCAAAAGAACCAACATGTTAAAAAAAACCAACATATTTTAACATTGCCTTATATTTTAAATTAGAATGCATTGTAGGTGTAGACATTACATCAAAGGATAAAGGAAGAAAATTATGTGAGAATAGCAAAATTCTATTATTCCATTTGCTTAAGCTAAAACATTTGGAGTGATCTTTAACATGTCTCTTTCACCCATACTTCACACCCAATTCTTAGAAATTCCTTTATAACCCCAGTTGGCCTATACCTCACCACCTCTACCCCTCTTTCCTAAATAAGTCATCATCATCTCTCATGGCTACTGTCATGACTTCCGAAATGACCTCCTAAATTCTACTTGTTACACAGCAGCCAGGGTAAACATAACACTTAAGGCTGTCAATTATCTAAGGGCTGGAATAATGAAAAGAAACCTCAAAACCCTCTCTTCCCAAGGTCCTCTAGGTACACGATTTCCTCACTCTTCCTCAAATATTTGAAGCATGCACCTACACCAGATGGACCTTTGCCCTGTTCCCTTTGAGCACCCTTCCTAGGCTCTTCTCAAGTGTCACTCCCTCAGTATGATGACCATGGTGGACCCATGTAAAAGTGTGTGTTGCCTTCCCATGCTCTCCTCCCAAAGTTCCTTAACCTCTTACCCTGGTTATTTTCCAAACATTTACATCTTATGAGGTGGTGCATGTTTCTATACTGATGATATGCCTCTTCCTCTGAGATTAGTGGTTCTAGATCCTAAAGCAGGGTCTGAGACTGAGTAGAGAGGTAGGCGAATTGAGTACAGTAGAGGTGTACGTTCCTGAGTCAGAATCTCCCTAACATGCGTGTATGCTCCAAGACTCATACTGTAAGACAGGATGAGGCACTGACTTTACAGTCTTTCTTTCAAAGTGACAACTTACCAAGTGGACTTATTGGCTCCCCAGAGAGCTAGTTGTCTTGACCTTCCCGATATTCCCACTGAGTACTCTTGGATGTATAATAACGGATGCCATAATCTAAGAAAAAATAGAAATTTGAAATATGAGATAATGACTTGCCAGAAACTGGGAAACATTTCAACAAGCACAGTGTGGATGAAGTAGACCGGCAAGCCATTAGTGACTGACACACTTTGCAATTGTTTAAGTAGAGCAGGTGGGTCAGAAAGGCCAGGTTAGGGCACCCATGGGCTTATCTTGGAAGCTGAACATCTAGGTAATCTTTTTGGTGATGAAACAAAGGTGAGATATAAAAATGCGAAGCTTAAAAAATAAAGATCATTTTATTGTAACACGATTTAGATTCATAAACAAAACTTCTAGCATACTCTCTCATGTAATATTGACAAAGATACAGGATGTATTCATGTATGTAAAACCTATCGTATAGGTTGCTGGTAATATTGTTTGTAGATCATGTATTATTGACTTGTACATATTGTAGATTCTTCTGGTTTACACATTTTTATCAGGAATGTCTGGTATTTTTTTGAGAAGCCACATGGCATTGCTGAGAAAGATGAGAAGAGGTTTCCGACCACGACACATCTGTAGCCAGATTCAGATGTGAGGCCAACCAAGGAAACCTTCCCTGGACCACATGGTCAGTACTTTCTGTGGGTGAGCACATCTGTTTCCAAGGAAATAAAAGAACACCTCATGTCTGGTGCCTTGATTTTAGTTCAGTAAAACCCATTTCCAACTTCTAATCCCAAGAATGGTGAATTAATAAGTGTGCAGTTTTCAGACTACCAGGTTTGTGATAATTTATTACTGCAGCAATAGTGTGCTTGTCTGATTAGACAAAAGAAACAAGTCCATAGAAACACTCACAGGTGTATGACAGAGAGTTTCATATAAAGGGTTAGAATGCACTTAGAAAGCATCCCAACTCATTCCAGTCCAAGCCAGTATTAGCCCATATATCCAATACCAATCTACAAAGTCCTTTTCAGACTCATGAAACACATGCAATGACACCGAATGCAGGATGATCACGGGCCAGTGAGTAGAAACTCTTTGGACCCAGTGGCATTATAAGCATCTCAGAGTTGGCAGGGGTCTTGTGTGGCTTTTCCAGCACTCAGGGCTACATTAGGTGTCTTGTCAGCTGCTGTGTCTCCCAGGGTGTGAGCAGAGAAAGAGAGAGTGTCTCTTGTCTCCAAGGAGGAAAATCAGGAGTTCTCAGAATTCTCAGGAGAAGGCCATGACCACACAGAGACCTCATTTGCTATGACCCCATTGATAGACTAGACCCCACCCCTTCCCTCATAATCCTTTCAAGTCCCCAATTGACACCAGATTATATAACGATCACAAATAGGAAGCCAATACAATATAGAGTACGACAATAGACAATGCTCATTTTCATTCAGAAACATTCTCAGATGAATACTAGTTTTGTACCTAGTAAACTTCCCCTTAATTTCATAGGCATTCCTTAGATATGCAATCACTTTCTAAAACCTATGTTCTGTCTCTGAGCAAAACCATGATTATGTTTGATTGAATAAGTCTTCCTTTTCTACCTACTCTGATAAAATGTGCAAGTGTGGGTGTTAAATTGAGGCCGTTATCTATGGGTTCAATTTTTACCTGGAGTCCCGGGAAAATTGAGAAGTTATTTCCTGAGGGCTTGAATTGTCAACATAAACATGATCGCTTTAATTCTTTATCTTCCTGTGTAGATGGTCTCTTGCAGGACAGGAGAAAATGAAAGAAGCAGATGTTATGCAAATAGTTTCCAGAAGTTATATTTTATGCATAAAATTTTAGGAGCAAAAAGGGAAACTGGGAATTCCATCCCCAAAGGACCACACCTGACCTGTGGAGCAGATGTAAGTCTATATTTGTGGAGCTCCAGAAAGAGGTTACCTAACTTTTCTTGGAAATGAAGAAATTCTGTCATGTTGTGACTTTCTTGCCCCCAAGTCTGTAATAAATAGAATTCAAATGGCTCCCAGTTTCCTTCACTCTCATCCTAGGGGGCTTCTATCTCTCGAAAGGTCAAAAGCACAGGCATGCTACTTAGTTATGGTCTTTTGTAATAAAAGAAAAATGAATAGTGTACTTGCCTTTTATCACAAACAATAAAAATGTCACATGCATAATCATGCACTGTGCCTACTTTTGAAATCACAAAGGCACTACCTATCCATAGTTTCAGTTTTTTTCTCTTAAGATATCTGAGTCGCTGAGCCCCGGTGGCGTAGTGGTTGTGCGCGGGACTGCGGCCCACTGGGATGGAGGTTCGATTCCGGCTCCCAGGAGCAAAGGCTGGGCCTCCTACCCACCACCAGGGCAGTGATGCCTAAATAAAAAAAAAAAAAAAAGATATCTGAGTCAAACCAACAGGCACTCCTCTCATACTCTGTTAGAATTCCAGTTTCTTCCCAGTTAAGCCCAGAATTCAGAACTATCCATTTTTTTTCTCCATAGCAGTTCATATCTAGACAGGAAGTAGGGCAGATTTTCTAAGGAAGCAGTACTATCCCATGAGCACTATGGCTAACCCTTGAGTCCTCTATTCTGTATCCCTAAATTTCCAGTTCCTGATTTGTGCCATTTAGATCTAGTGGCTATTTCCTATTTCCTGACTTCTTCTTCTTTTTTTGGGGAGGGGGCATCACTGCTCTCCGGTGGTGGGAGTGGGAGGCCCAGCCGCACTGCTGGAATTGAACCTCCATCCCAGTGGGCCGCAATCCCACGCACAACCACTACGCCACCAGGGCTCAGCCCTATTTCCTGACTTCTATAGATAACATGGGATCTCTTGGTGGTGAAAATGGTTAATGTGCTGAATTGATCACCAAAGGGTTAAAAGTTCTAGCCCACCCATGGATGTTTCAGAATAAAGCCCTGGTGATCTACTTCTTAAAAATCAGCCACTGTATACTTTTTTGAACACAGTTTGATTATGATTCAGAGACAGTGACAGGTTTTATAGACAACATAGTATCTTGCCTTTACCTTCTGTTTAACTAAATTTGTTCAAGTTTCCACGGCCTTGATGGTGCTTACCTCGTGCTTGTGCTATTGATTCTTAGCTTGATCTTACCCTAGAAGGCACCCATGTTCTGAAATGAGATTACTACACTAAAAGAATAAAGCTATGGTACAGGTTATTCTATATCCTTTTTTGCCTGATAAACATTTTTTTTTTTTTTTTGTGGGCATCACTGCTTCTAGGCGCTTACCCAGCCATCGCTGGATTTGAACCGCCAAGCCTGCGGGCTGCAGTTCCGCACTCAACCACTTACGCCACTGGGGCTCAGCCCCCTGATAAATATTCTTATGGAAACGAATTTTCCATTTGTGGTGGCTTTCTTATTGCTGAGATACTGGAAGCTAGGGTCACTGTAACTTGACTGTCGTTGTGACACCTAATCTGGTGTCAATGTGAGGAATAAGCGTGTAAGGATGGAGTCTAGCCTGTCAACCTGGAGATAGTCAATGAGACCTCTGTGTGGACATGGCTTACTCCTGAGAACTTTGGGAAATGCAGTATTTCCCTCTTGGAGATGGGAGCCATTATCTCTTTCGGTTCACTTCTTTGGAGGCTTTCTACTGACAACACTTGCTACCTGAGAGACTTGACTGGCAAGACTGGCTCCCTGTGAGACAACCCTGAGAAGAACCTACCCTGATGTGGCCAGAAACCTGGACCTAGAGCAACCAAGTGGAGAGCCCTGCCAGTGCTGAGATGCTTATACCACCACTGGATCCAAAGACATTCTACTCCGCGGCTTGTGATCATTTTGCATTTGGCATCAGTGCATGTCTTTCTTGAGTCTGAAGAGGATTTAAAGATTGGTATAGGACATATGGGCTAATATTGGACTTATGACCTTGGACTGGACTGGGTTGGGATGATTTCTTAATGTATAATCACTCTTTATATAAAACTCTCTTTTATATACATATGTGTGTTTATGAATTTGTTTCCCTAGTCTACCCAGACTAGCACAGTCATCCACAGTTGGGATGATTTCTTAATGTATAATCACCCTTTATATAAAACTCTCTTTTATATACACATGTGTGTTTATGAATTTGTTTCCCTAGTCTACCCAGACTAGCACAGTCATCCACAGAAAGCAGGTTTTAGCAGCATTCCCATTCTAAGACCTCCTGGGAATAACCTGGCAGTCAGGACAACCAAATTAGCTAGAGGAAACCCTATAGATGACAATTGAACATCAACATGGTGCCAGAAGAAGAAGTCTTCAGTTAGAAATATACTAAACATATGATTGTCTGTGTAAAGGATGTGGATGGAACACGGTTTTTGAGAAGTACATTTATTAATGTGACATGATTCAAAAGTAAAAAAAAAAAGTAAATGTAAATATCCATTAGTAATAGAAATGAAGAATGCACAAATTATGAATCAAGGAAATTTGCAAGTTGTCAAAAATTACATGGAATGCATTTTTATCGCCACTAGATTCCATCCAGTCAAGTTTAGCTCGCACTAACCCTGTTTACAATAGAATGAAATTCTGCTTGGTCGGACACCATCCTAACAATTGTTTTTATGTGCAAGCCCCTTGTTGCATTCGCTGTGTCAATCCATCTTGTCTAAGGCCTTGCTCTTCTTTTGCTACCCTCTACTTTTCCGCACACAATGCCCCTTGCCAGAGACTGGTCTCTCCTGGTGACAAGTCCAAAGTGCATGAGACAAAGTCTTGCCATCGTTGCTTCCAAGGAGCATTCTGGCTCTACTTCTTCCAAGTCAGACGTGTTTGTAGCTTGGGCAGTCCACGGCACATTCAGTATTCTTTACCAGCACCAACCATAATTCCAATGCATCTATTCTTATTTCGTTTTCTTTCTTCAATGCCCAACTTTCACAGGCATATGAAAGATTGAAAATATCATGACTTGGGCCAGGTGCACCCTAGTCCTCAAAATAACCTCTTTGCTTTTCAACACTCCAGAAGACTTTAGTGCAGCAGATGCATCCAGTGCCAGAAAAGACTCTGGGACTTTGTCTTGAACATAGTGTAGTTAAAGTCAATTGGGGAGAGGGGGGCGGTGGAGGGGGGAGGATGAAATAATAAGAGTTGAATATACAACTTTTAAGAGCGACCCTATAGCGCAAAGTAATGCATTATAATGCATTCTATCAAGACCTGCATGTAGAAAACCAAAAGGGTTTTTCCACATGTCTCAAGCTGAAAAACATTAAAGCAGAAAAAGGTCACATCGTGAAGTGCAGTAGTCTATGAACAAAGCAGAGCACGACACAGGAAGCAACAAAAGAAGATGGAAAGAATCCACAGAACCACTCTGCCAAAATAATTGGCAATGTTCAATCAACAAGTAGCATATTTACATAAATAAAGGAGGGACAACAGAACAGGTAAACACCTTTTCTATTATTGTTGCTGCATACTGTTGAATGGACTCTGACTCACTGAAACCATATACAAGTGTTTTAATACATGATCGTATCTCATTGCAACATTCTCTAAAGAATGTTGTTCTTCTGTTGTTCTCTTAAACCACCCTCTATTTATTATATATTAAATAAACTATTGTGGGACCTTGAAAGTGTTTTTGTTTGCTTGCTTTTATCCTAAAATTTTGTTTGTAATATCCAAATAGCATTTGACTATATAATTATTGCACAGTTATTTCTTTATTCTTTTTCTTTATTTGTTTTGTTTGAAGCATTAATTATTTATTCCCTTCACATGTCCTTTGTAGACGTTCTGAGTAATTTATTATTTGCTATCATCTGTATAAGAAAGTAGAAACAGAGAAAAATAAAATATACATTCTTCTTAAGAAAGGCAGTTTATGATCAAAAGCCACAGAGATTGAGAGCAGAAATCCAAGCTGCCCTGAGGGATTAACTATAAACAAGGATTTGGGAATTGATAGAATATCAATTGAAATGTTTCAACAAAACACGTACCAATGCTGGAAGCACTCATTCAGCTATGCCAAGAATTTTGGAAGACAGTTACCTCATCAACTTATTGTTATAAAGGATTCATATGCATAAGTATAAAGGTAATCAAACATAAACCATCAAGCAATATTATGACTCTCACATGCAAATAAACTTTTGCTGAAAATAATTCAAAAATAATTACAGCAGTACACAGGGAAGTGCCAGAAATTTAAGCAAGATTCAGATGAAATTGAATGACATCATTGCTGGTGTCAGTCATTTCTTGACTGAAAATGGAGAATATTAGAAAGATGCTTACCTGTAGTTTATTGACTATAGAAATACAAAAAGTTATTCGACTGTGTGGATGATAACAAATTACGGATAACATTGAGAAAATTGAGAATTCCAGAACGCTGAACTGTGCATAGATCCAGTAAGACAGAACAAGGGGAAACTGCATAATTTAGAATAAATCAGGCACCTATCAGGGTTCTGCACTTTCATCGTACTTATTGAGTTTGTATGCGGAGCCAGTCAACAGGGAAACTGGACTACAGAAAGAGAAACATGGCAGCAGGTTTGGGGAACATCTGCAATGTGCAGATGACACAGCCTTGCATATTCTAAGCACAGGAGATTTGAAGGACTTACTGATAAAGATCAAAGACTAAAGCCTTCACACCACAAAATAAAGAAAGCCCTAAGTCCTCACAGCTGGACAAATAGCTAGCATCACCACAGATGGAAAAAAAGATTAAGGTAGTAAGGAATTTCATTTTACTTGGAACAATAATCATCTCTCAAGAGAGCAGCATTCAATAAATGAAATTTTATGACAAATCGGCTGCAAAGGATCTCTTTAAGATGTAAGTACATCATTTTGAAGACTAACCTACACCAACATATCTTCAATTGTCTCACAGGCATACAAAAACTGGATAAGGATAATTGAAGAAAAATTGATGCAATTGCTGATGAATATTGGATGGACTTCCAGAAAAATGATCAAATCTGTCTTGGAAGAAGTAGAGTCAGAATGTTTCTTTGAAGTATGATGGTGAAACTTGATCTCCAATATTTTGAACACAGTTTTAGGTCAGACCAATATCTGGAGATAGATAGTATTTGGTAAAATAGAAGGTCAGTGTGTTAGTCTAGGTAGTCTAAGGAAAGAATTCCATAGAAACTCACATGTGCATAAAAGAGAGTTTTATATAAAGGGTAATTGTAAATAGAGAAAACATCTCAGCCCAGTCCAGATCAAGTCCATAAGTCTGAAAGTCTGATATGAGCCCAGATGTTCGACATCACTCTATAGAATCCTCTTCAAACTTATGTAATGATGCTAAATGCAGGAAAGTCACAGGACAGTGGGTGCAAAGCCTTTTGAATCCAGTGGTGTTGTAAGCATCCCAGTACTAGCAAGGGTCTCCATGTAGTTCTCCAGTTCCCCTCCAGGCATGGGGTCTAGCAGTGTGGTGCCATGTATCTTTTCAGTAGAGTATCTGCAAGGAGTGAGCAGAGAGAGAAAGTATGTCTCCCGCCTCCAAAGAGGAAATCCCAGAGTCTCCAGAATCCTCAGGAGAAGGCCATGCCCCACACAGAGGTTTCATTGGCTGTGACTTGATTGACCTGATCCACCCCTTCACGCATAATCCTCTCAAATGGACAGCAGATTATGTTACTACCACAGTCAGTGAAGAAGAGCGAGGCTATTGACCAGTTGACTTGGCAGACACTGTGACTGCAACAATGAACTCAAACATAATAACTGTGAGGACGTTGGAGGACTGAGGCATGTTTCCTTCTGTTGTCCCTAGTGTTGTTCTGAGCTTGAATCAATACAAGAAAGAGCAAATCAAGTGGTATTTCAGTCTCCAATATATAAGATTTTGTACAACTTGATTTCTTATAATTGGTACATTTCCCCCCTAGGATTCTGCCTTCTACCAGTAACAATTTGAAAATATCCACACTAGTTATTTTTTCATCCATATGGAACTAAGCTTCTTTTTTATGTTACATTTGCCCACTAGCATTTATTATTTTTGGCCTTCATATTGGATGAAGTGATGTCTGGAAATACCCAACAATACATACCATCCTTCTTCAGCCTTCACCAACGCGGGCTGCTGTCTGTGAATCACAGAACTCTTAGTGCTCTCTTACAAATAAATGGAGCTGACACTTTTTGCTGAATAGATAGATAGTATTTGGATTTTATACAATAATAACTAAGGAATTTTGTTTGTACAGTGCTTTATGGTTTAGAAAGTGCTTTCATGTTTTGGTTACTTGAAATTCACAAAAACTATGAAATAAGCAAAACAGTCATGATGATCTCTATTTTCCTGGTGGAAATAGAAACGCAATGGTTTTTCCAGGTTAGTGTGATCCACTATTGGAAATAGAGAACAGTGTTTATAAACTCTGACTTCAGTGTTCCGTCCACAACACCACTGTTCATATAAAGACACTTGCATAACTAAGCTTGGGGGGAGGGCATGGAGGGGAGGGTGGATGAGAGAATATACTGTCTGCTTAGAAGAAAGAAATGCTTGTCCTCTAATAGCCCTTCCTGACTTTTACATGAGAAGTTGGTCCAGCTATCTGTAATGACTCTGGTCTTTATATGGAATTTGATCAATCTGAGAGTACATTGCCACATACCCTGTGCATTTGTCTCTTCATTGCATAAGAGACATGTCCCTAATTCATTGGGATTTTGCACACAGTAGGTAGTAAGATGGAAATGCTGTCAGTAGGGAATGTGCAAGGACAGACAGTGGCAGTTCAGGGTAGATTTCTTGCCTGCCATGTGAAAAACCCATGCTTGATTCAGGGACAATTCACTTTGAGCATAGTCACACCTCAGCTCTAATGCTGGGCAGGCTTTAGTGGAGCTTCCAGACTAAGTTACTTAGGAAGAAAGACCTGCCAGTGAACTTCTTAAAACTTGCCAAGAAGTTTTTCATTTTCATTTGTGTGTGAATTTTTAATATAACGTGGGGATATAAAGCATTAATGCAAGTCAAAATGTTTCAGTGAACACGTTTCAGCAGCTCAACTTTATAACAATTATAAATAAACCTGTTAACTTTTTCTGGACAATGCCAGCATTTGGATTTTTTTTAAAACAAGTAAATTTCTTATTGACGGCAACTAAATGGTGTTTGTAGCATTTTTATCATATAGTAGATTCCATCCATTACTATACTTTTCTAACTAAGTTGTCCTACATGCGCAAGTACATGTTTTTAACGTTGTCTGTCTTCTGTGCTGTTCCTGTCAGTTTGCTATTAAAATGCATTAAACTATAAAAAAAAAAACTTGCCAAGAAAAACTTTATGGTTCACAGCAGTCTGATACCCAACCACTTATGGGGATGGTGAAGCATCGGAAAGGGTATTTTTTCTTTGTGCACAATGCTGCCACTATTTAAGGGTTGACTCTCTGGCAGTTAAGAAGAACAGCATTCACTGTGTGCTTTATATGTCTTTTGCACTCTTCTAAGTGCTTCGAAATTATATGGAGTAGCATTATCAATCCATTTAATCCTCAGAAGGGGTTGCCTAAAAGAAAGCAGATTTTCCCTCAAAGCATTGTATTTAACTTACCATTTTTATCTATTTCTTACAAAACTACCTTATCACCATCAAAGTATTCTCCATTGTACTTAATGCATTTTTCAAATCTGTGATTCCATTCTTGAAAACATTTTTCACACTTCTTTGTTTGAATGGCTGACAGCATCTCCTTCGTTTTTTTCTTCACCTCTTCTATGTCTTCAAATTGCTGTCACTTGATCACAGAAACAAAAAGAAGTTGCATGGAGCGAGAACAGATGATTCAGATGTGTGGGGCAAGAGAGTTATGCAGTCTTTTGCCCCAAACTGGCACACTGAGATGATGGTATGAACAGGTGCATTGTTGCGGTGGCAGAACTGATCCTGTCTGCTACAAATCAGACAGACACCATTATATTATCTTTCTTTGTCACACACTGCTTCATTATCTTTTCAGTACCTCTAAGTACAAAGCTTGATTAAGAGTCTGACCTGGTGGTACTAACTTCAAATGTACTACAAGTCCACATTTTTGTCTGTTTGGGAAGTCTATGGATGTCCAGAACAAGGTTTGTTATCAATTGACATACCACCTTTTTTTGAAATGAGAAGACCACTGGTTCACTTGAGCTTTTCCTATACCTCTGTCCTTGTCAATTGTGCTCAACCCCAGAACAGTGTCTGTGGCATTTTTCCCAAGCAGGAAACAACATTTCACAGCCACACACTGTGATCAACCATCAAAAAAACAAAACAGAAAACAAACCACACACACACACACACACACACACACACACACACACAACCAAAACAGCCCAAAACAGGGCTTGAGTGAAACTGCTTTTATGAAAAATTCACTGTAACCAGAGAACCTTCCTGGGCCATGCCACTGGGTGCACTAACTCAGAGTGAGTTGCTCAATGTGTGCCTAACAGAAAAAATACATACTATGAAAGTTCTATCCAGCTGAGCTTTTTATTGTTTGCTGTTTTTTTTTTTAACTTTTTGGTACCACCTTGCATCTTATGAAGATTTTTTGCATTCATAAATACCCCATATGAATGCTTATATCCTCATTTTATAAATGAGTAAACTGAGTTGCAGAAAAATAAACAATTGCCCCAGATGACCCAGCTAAGAAGGATCAAAGTCAGACTCAGACTCTCATAGTGTCACTCAGTATCCATGCAGCAGCCTGACTTGGATACTTCTTAGTTCTGTCATCAAGGGCAGCCTGTGAGCATGCCGCGTCCATGGAGGTAGAGGGAAAGAAAATGGAAGGCAAGGGTATGACTAGGAAGGAGGTAACTAGAAAATTGTACATCTTACTGTCACTTACATTCCACTGACTGGAATTTGGTTACATTGCAAGATCTAGCAGCAAAGGGAGGCTGAGAAACATCTTCTGTACCTTGACAATTTTAGAGATTGTTACTAAAAGAAAAAACAGAGGAGATTCCAAGAGAAAAATCTACTATACTAATTTAGAAGATTATCTTGAAAATTAATTACGGCAATCAATTTAAGGCACTCCACTTCTTGTCAGCATCTTGTCATGCTGTGGTGACTTCTTTGTGGCTGTGATGCTGGAAGTTATGCCACATGGATGTTAAATACCCACAGGGCTCCTCAAGGTGAACAGGTGTCAGCAGAGTTTAGAGACTAAGGACAGATTATAAAGAAGGCATTGGATTAAGGACATATGCTAGTCCAGGTATACTAGAGAAACAAATTCATGGAGACACTCATATGTATATGAGAGAGAGGCTTATAAACAAGTGGAATTGAACATCGAGAAAATATCTCAGCCCAGTCCAGTTCAATGTCATCACTCTGGTATTAGCCCATATGTTCGATACCAATCTATAAAGTCCTTTACAGACTCACGAAACACATGCAATGATGCCAAATGCAGAGTGATCACAGGCCAATGGGTGGGAAGTCCTTGGATCCAGTAGTGTTAGAAGCATTTCAGTCCTGGCAGGGGTCTCTCTGTGGTTTCTCCAGCTTCAGAGGTCTGGTAGCATCAGGGTAGATCCCTGTAGCTTCTCCTCAGAGATGTCTCACAGGACATCTTGCAAGATGTCAAGCCTTGTCAGTCGAGTCTCTCATGCAGTGAGCGTTGTCAGTAGAAAGTCTCCACGGAAGCCAACTAGAGAGAGATAGTGTCTCCACCTCCAAGAAGGAATCACCACATTTCCCAGAATTCTCAGGAGATGGCCATGCCCACACAGAGGCCTCATGGGCTATTGACAGGCTAGACTCCATCCCTACACTCATAATCCTCAAACTGACACCAAATTAGGTGACTGCCACAGATTATAAAGAAGACATAAGCTTTCCTCTTCCGAAGAATCAGCCACTGAAAGAAATCATGATTAGCGTGGAATATATCAGATATTCTTAAAGCCCTATGAATAGCAGCAGAACATTGCTAGTGCAGGAAGCTGAGGCCTTCAGGTTAAAAGGCACTCAAAATGCTGAGGAGGAGTGACCTTCTCTCAGCAGGATTTGCTGATGGGGCATAATTCTAAACAAGAAGAAGCAGCTGCAAATATCTACTAATACACAGAATTTGTAATTTATGAAGTTTGAAATGTAGGAAAATTGAAAACAGTCAAAGATAAAATGGAATGCCTAAGGTTCAATATTGTAGGCATTAGTTAACCAAAATGGACTGGTATTGGCTAGTTAGAACCAGAAAATAAACGGTTTACTATTCCTTGAATGACAAATTCTAGAGGAATGACATGGCATTCTTCATCAGAAGGAACATTTAAAGGTTTATCTTGCAGTATACTGCTGTCTCTGATAGGATATTATTATCTATACACATACAAGAGATCTAGTATTATTCAAATTTATGTATAATATACCAAAGTTAGTGATAAATAATTTGAAGGATTTTTACCAATGGCTTGGTAAAATGAACAAGTCTGCAATCAAGATTCATTGATAATTATTGGCAATTTGAATATGAAAGCTGGACACAAAAAGGAAAATAGAGTAGTGAAAATATGATGGTAGAAATGAAGCTGGAAATCCGTGTAATAAAATTTTTGCCAGACATAACTTTTTGATTGAAAATATCCTGTGGAGCCGCTGCTGGAATTGAACCTCCATTCCAGTGGGCTGCAGTCCCGCACACAACCACTACACCACTGGGGCTCAGCCCAAAAATATCTTTTGTTAACAACATAAGTGGCAACTATACACATGGACTTCAATTGATTGATGGACTATGCGGGAATTAAATTGACTACATCTGTGAAGAGAGACAATATGGAAACTCAATATCTTCAGCCAATAAAAGGCCAGGGACTAACTGCAAACAGACCACCAGCTGATGTTCTGTAGATTCAGATTAAAATTGACAAAAGTTTAAACTGATTCATGAGAACTGATATATGACCTTGAGTATATCTTACCTGAATTTCAAGAACATCTCAATAGATTTAATGTATTCAGCACTAATAGTAGAAGCGACAAGCGGTGAGATGACATCATGAAGAAAGCAAAAGATCATTAAAAGCAAAAAATAGAGAAAAGATCAAAATAGATGTCAGAAAAGATTCACCAATTTCTTCTTGTTCATAGAGCAGTTAAAGCAAATGGAAAAAATGATTAATTAAAAGAGCTGAATAGAAAATTTAAAGGGAAATTAAAGAAGACAAAGTGAAATATTATAATAAAATAAAGACCTGGAGTTAGAAAATAAAAAAGAACATACAGCATAAATCAAGCTGAAAGAACTAAGGGAAAATTCAAATGATATTGAAATATTGAAAAGCTCTATGGTATAGCAAGCTATGGATAGCTTGAAAAGAATAGAAATTCCAGAATATTTCATTGTGTTCATATAGTGTCTGTACAAAATGCAATAATGCAAACAGAAGAAAGGAATACTGCGTGGTTTGTAATCAAGAAAGATGTGTGTCAGGGCTGTATCCTCCCATTCTTACTCAATCTATAGGATAAGCAAATAAATATTTGGAGAAGCTAGATTTTTTTTGGGGGGGGGGGCATCACTGCCCTCAGGTGGTGGGAGTAGGAGGCTCAGCCTTTGCTCCATGGAGCTGGAATCAAACCTCCATCCCAGTGGGCCGCAGTCCCGCGTACAACCACTACGCCACCGGGGCTCAGCCCTGAGAAGCTAGATTTTAAGAAGGAAAACATGGTGTCAGGATTAAAGGAAGTTTTATTAACAACTTGCAATATGTAGATGACACATCCTGGCTTGCTGACAGTGAGAACTTAAAGCATTTGCTGATGAAGATCAAGGAGTGCAGGCTCCGATGTGAATTATAACTCAGTGTAAAGAAGACCCAAATCCTCACAAGTGGACCTATGGGCAACATTGCGATAGAGAAAAGATTAAAGTTGTCAATGATTTCATCTTGTTTGGATCCTCATCCGTTGCTCAAGGATACAGCAATCAATACAGCAAACAATACATTGCATTGGATTTGGGTAGATCTACTGCAATTTGGGTAGATCTCAAGGCTTTGAAGAGCAAGACTGTCACTTAGTGAATCAAGTTATGCCTGAGCCAAGCCATGGTTTTTCCAATGGCCTTGCATGCATGTGATATTCGAACATTGAATGAGGAAGATTGAAGTAGGTCAATATATTTGAAATATGTTACTGGTGAATACCATAGAGTGCCGAAAAAAGAAACAAATCTGTTTTTGAAGAAGGACAGCCAGAATGCTCTTTAGAAGCAAAATGGCAAAACTTTGTCTCAGTTATGTTGATGGGATCAGTTCCTGGAGAAGGGCATTATATGGTGGGGCAGTGAAAAAGAAGATGAGGTGGACTGACACAGTGGCTGTGTGCTTTGGCTCTAGCTTAAGGATAGTGAGGATGGCACAGGCCTGGGCAGCATTTCATTCTGTGATGCCTAACATTGCTAGGCATGACAGTCCACTTGATGGCACTTAAAAAAATATCATTCTATTGGGTGATTGTACAATTCATCACAATCCATCCATCCATCCATCCATCCATCCATCCATCCATCCATCCATCCACCATTGTGTTAAGCACATTTGTAATTTGTTGCCATCATCATTTTCTTTTTTGAAATTTATTTTATCATTAAATTTTTTTAAATTGGGGGCTCATATAGCTTATCACAACCCATACTTAGATCCATTGTGTCAAGCACATTTGTACATTTGTTGCCATCATCATTCTCAAAATATTTGCTTCCTGCTTGAGACCGGGAGCTCCTCATTTTTCCTTTCCCTCCCACTTACTCCTTCTTCATAGACCTGCTAATTTTTATAAATTATTGTTATTTCACCATATCTGACACTGTCTGATGTCTCCCTTCCCCCACTTTTCTATTGGCCACCTTCCAGGGAGGAGGTTATAATCCTTATAATTAGTTATAGATCCTTGTAATTGATTCCCCCATTCTCCCCCCACCTTCGCTCCACTCTCCTGATATTGCCACTATCAGCACGAGTCCTGAAGGGATCATCTGTCCTGGATTCCTTGTGTTTCCAGTTCTTATCTGTACCAGTGGACATACTTTTTTCTAGCCAGCTTTGTAAGGTAGAATTGGGCTCATGATTGGGAGGGCAGGGTGCGGGGGGAGAAAGCATTTGGGAACAAGAGGAAAGTTATAGGTTTTCATTATTACTACACTGCATCCTGACTGGCTTGTCTCTTTCTTGAAACTTCTCTGTAAGGGGATGTCCAGTTGCCTACAGATGGGTTTCAGGTCTCCAATCTGTGCTCCCCCTCATTCACATTGATTTGATTTTTTTGTTTTTTGATGCCTGATACCTGATTACTTTGACACCTCGTGATCACACAGGCTGGTGTGCTTCTTCCGTGTGGGATTTGTTGCTTTTGAGCTAGACAGTCACTTGTTTATCTTCAAGCCAGATGCTTTATCTTTTGTGAGCTGAGTACCATCAGCTTTCTTCACCACTTTTGGTTATGCACACATTTGTCTTCAGCGATCATATTGGGAAGGTGAGCACACAATGATATGACACTTGGTTGCAATAATAGCAACTTAAAGTGCTTGACAATGTCTTGTACAAAGTGAATATTTCAATGTTCATGTTAATTTAATAAGAGTTATTATCATTGAGAACCTAGTGTGCACACTGTATTTAATATTTCAGTACTTAGAAGTCATCTGCACTTAACATTTTATGTTGACATTATGATGGAGAAAACTGAGAAAGTGAGAATTATTTTTCAGATTACATACATGGCTATGTACATATACATTATATAAATATATTTGTGAAGTGAAAAATAGATATAAAATGAAATATATATGCTTGTGTATTTTCGTTCTTTTTTTTTTTTTTTTTTGGGGGTGGGGTGGGGGTGGGCGTCACTGCCTCTGGTGGTTGTGGGCGCTACCCAGTGCTGCTCCTGAGAGCCGCCACTGGATTTGAACTGCCAAACCCGCGGGCCACAGTCCCACTCTCAACCACTTACGCCACCGGGGCTCAGCCCTGCTTGTGTATTTTCAAACCATATGTCAACATAACATGAAAATACATCTTCAGGCCAGGGCTGCCTGACCCCAAATTTCATGCTTTTATACTACTTTTATTGTCCTCACCCTGCTATCAATTATAGCTCTCTTAAAAATAGAGTAACTGTGAGTCTGAGGTGGTTTAATAGCATGTAGCAACAATATTGTTCACTCTTATCAATAATACTTTATTTTCTAATTTTTTGGTCTATCTGAAAGGGAGTCAGGTTAATGATAAATGAAAAAAGTACCAAGAAAAGAAAAGCAGAGACTAAAAAATGTAGGGTTGATATAAAGAACAAAATATAAACAGAGTTCTTGAACAGAGAGACGGTCTAATGAAAGAGACTTTAAAAAGATAATTGTCTCATCATTTTGGTGTCAGAGGCAAGAAGGACAGCTAAGTTTTCATCATAATCTAGGCATGAAAATACGCACAGCAAGGGAATGATTGTGCAAGTGGAAAAAGGGTTGAGTCTGAGAGATATTATGGAAACTTTCTTGGAAAGAATTTTTTTATGAATTCACTTTGATGTATGTGGGAAACCATTTCAGTTCTATTGTGGCACTATTATCCATAACATAAAATTTTGAAGATTAAACTCATGTTGAAAAACTTAAGCTACTATTCTCTAATTAGTATCACTTTCAAGGATCTCCAAGTTGTTAATTGAAGGACTTAAGGAATGTTGGTATAATTAGTAGTGAAAGACGATGAGAAGGAATTCTTATTTGGAAAGTAAAATAATATTTTGAGTTTTCCATAACTTTGGTTCTTTGCATTGCTTTATATCAGTTGGTTGAAGTTTTTTGACAGTTGCAGAAAAGACATGAGAAGTAAAGATTGGGGGTGAAGGCAAACTTTTTGTGGTAGTCATGTGTTTATGTTAATTTTATGATTGAAATGTAGGGGTGGAGTCTAGCCTGTTACTCTGGAGATAGCCATTGAGTAGCCAATGAGGCCTCTATGTGGGTATGGCTTTCTCCTGAGACTTCTGGGAAATCTTGCCATATTTTTCTAGTGAAGATGAGAAGCTATTTTCCCTAGTTGTTGGGAGTTAGTCTCAGAGATGATTAATCATGGACAAGACAAGCTGGCAGTGTTCAAGAAGCTGGAGGAGCCGGCGGAGATACCACGCAGCTTTGCCCTGATGGAGCCAGACCTCTGAAGCTGGGGCAGCCAGGTGGAGACCTCTGCCAGATGAGTTGCTTCTGCTGTTGATGGACCCTGAGCCCTGGAGGCGAGGCGCCCTGCCAGCGTTGGGATTCTGCACCCACTGACCTGTGACTTTGTGAGTCGGAAGAAGACTTTATAGACTGATTTCAGTTATATGGGTTAATATCGGACTTATGACTTTGAACTGGACTGGGCTGGGATGCTTTCTCCATGACCCATTCCTTTTTTTTTTTTTAATTTTGTTGGGGGCTCTTACAGCTACTACAACATTCTTACAGCTCTTCTTACAACTCTTACAGCTACTACAACATCATTTGTATCAAGCACATTTGCACACATGTTGCCACATATATTTCCAAACATTTTCCACTTGAGCCCTTGGTACAAGATCTTCTTTAAAAAAAAAACAAAAAACCTCCCCTTTCCCCTCCCCAACTTTTTTTAATGAATCATTTTATTGGGGGCCCATATGTGGCAGTCATCTACTTATGTTAATTTTATAATTGAAATGTAGGGGTGGGGTCTGGCCTGTTAATCAGGAAAAAGCCACTGAGTAGCTGATGAGGTCTCTGGGTGGGCATGGCTTTCACCTGAGACTTCTGGGAAATCTCACGGTATTTCCCTCATGAAGATGAGAAGCTATCTTCCCTGGTTGTTGGGAGTTAGTCTCAGAGATGATTAACCACAGGCAACACGAGATGCAGCCTCTGAGAACCTGGAGGAGCCAGAGAAGAGACCACTCAGCTTTGCCCTGGGGAAGACAGACCTCTGAAGCTGGAGTGGCATGCTGTTGATGGACCTGAGCCCTGGAAGTGAGGAGCCATGGGGAGCCCTCTGCGAGCGCCAGAATTCTGCACCCACTACCCATGACTTACTAAGTCGGAAGCAGACTTTAGAGACTGACTTCGGGCATATGGGTTAATACTGGACTTATGACTTTGCACTGGACTGGATTGGGATGCCTTCTTAGTGTCACATTTCTTTTGTATATAAACCCTTTTCTTATACCTATATGCGTGTCTCTGAAATTTATTCCTCTAGTCTACCCGGACTAACTCACCATAAAACTCCCATCCCAATCCCTAACAACATCAATTGTCTGCAGGCCACTTTTACACACCAATTGCCATCATCACTCTCAAAACATTCTCCCTCCCTCCAGGCCCCCATTATCAGCTCCCTATATTACCCTCCTCCCCTCCCCTTGAACCCTTAGTAATTTACAAATTATTTTTTTCATCCTGTACTCTGTACAATGTGTCCCAACACTCACATCCCTGTTGTCCGTGCCCCAGAGAGGAGGCTACATGTAGATCCCTGAAGTTGGTTCTCCCTTTCTATTCCTCCATCCCTCCACCCTCCTGGTATCACCACTCCTATTACTAGTCTTGATGGATCATCTATTCTAAGTTTCCCATGTTTCCAACTTCACTGTACGTCTCCTGGTCTAGCTGGATTTATGTGGTAGAATTGGGGTCATGATAGTGGGTGGGAGGCAGCATGGGAACTAGAGGAAGGTTGCATATTTCATAGCTCCTACCCTGTATCTTAACTGGCTCATTCCTTTTGTATATAAACCCTTTCCTTATATTGATATGCGTGTCCTTGAATTTGTTCCTCTGGTCTACCCGGACTAACACTTTTGATAGCTGAAGACCACACTAGCTAATCTTTTCTGAAGAAAGACTGTGACATTGAATTTGCACGCCAGCCTGACCTAAAAGATATTTGATATCACCTGCTGAAAAATTGAGGTTCCATTTTGAAACAATGAGTTTAGAAAGAATGTGTATTAAAGCTATAAAACATCAATCTATTTTCTGTTTAGACACCACTTAAGATTCTAGTTTAACAAAGGAATCACTGATGAGCATTTTGGAAAATGAACCTGTGTAGAAAAACTAAGAGATTCTCTATCAGAACAGAATGAAAATATTGTTATATGTTATAGCCTGCCAACCTTTATTGATGTCACTTTCTTCCCAAGTCTGAAAATACACATTATATTTCAGCAAATTCTATGTCCCAAATTAAAAAAATTAACAGGGGAACCATATATTATGCATAAATGGTATTGTCCATTTGATTCTATTGAAGAAGGAGGCCTTAAGTTTTAGACACTTGGGGACAATATGCTCTTTGAAGATTTAAGGAATACTATTTCATTATAGAAGATTTTGCCTTCATATGGATGGATTTGATTTTACTAGTGCATGTATCTATTTCCAGGAGTTTTCTATTTTGTAGTGTTTTAGATTAGTTCCCCCCTTTCAAAGTGAAACTGAAGGATTTAGTGTGTAAGCATGATATTGAACCCACCTACTGCCAAACTCTAGACTCAAATTCATTAATTAATTTTGCTCACCCAAGGAACAAATTTCAAATTTAGGTAGCATTTTTTGAGGGGAAAATTAAATTGTTCTCAGCATTTGTTTTGATGGAAAAACTAATTTTTTCTTGACTGAATTAAAAAACATATTGTTAGTTCATGTAATACTACATTAATAAAGCTATTATGAGAGATTTTATTCTTAATCTTTTATAAAAGGGTGCTTTTAAAAAGTAATTACTTTTGCATTTAGAAAAATAATTGAGTTTGATTCCTCTATTTGTTAAAAGACTTTTGCTAGTTAAAACAAATATATCCTTTATGATGTAGTTGTTAAGTTTTTTACTTTTTAAGAGAAAAGAATCTTAATTTTCAGATATTGAAAATAAAAGTAAACTTAGTAAATCTTTATTGAAATTATAGGCATTGGTACAAATCAATATATAATGTCACTAGCTACAGGTAGCAGAAATATGGCATCAGAATTTAAGGAAGGCTTCTTAGCAACCTGCCATATGCAGATGGCACAACCTTGTGTGCCCAAAGTGAGAAGATTGTAGTTGCTGATGAAGATCAAAGGTTGAAACCTTCAGTATGGATTACAGCTCAGTGTAAAGAAAGCCAAAATCTTCACAACTGGATCAATAGGTAACATCATGATAAAACAGAGAAAAGTTTGAAGTTTGATCCTGCTTGGATCCATGATGAAAACAGTAGTCATTGCTATGGATAAATCTGCTACACAAGACCTCTTTGAAATGTTGCAAATCAAGGATGTCACTTTGACATCTAAGATTTACCTACCACAGACTATGGTCTTTCCCATGATCTCATCTGCACGACAGTTGGACATTGAAGAAGAAAAGCCAAAAAAGAATCAGTGCACTTAGATGATGGTTTTGTTGAAGAATGTTGAAAATACCACGGACTGCTGAAAGAACAAACAAATCTTAGAAAAAGCGCAGGTAGAATACTGTAAACAGAAGCAAGGAAGGCGGGACTTCATCTCATGTACTTTGGACATAGTGTCAGGAGAGACCAGTCCCTGGAGAAGGACATCGTGCTGGTACAACAGAGGGGCAGTGAAGAAGAGGGGGATGTATTGACACAGTGGTAGCTCCAATGAACAGTGGTGTGAGGAGGGTGCCGAGCAGGCAGTATTTCAGTCTGTTCCACATTGGTTTACTCTCCATTGGACTCGACAGCACCTAGCAACTGTTGGGAATTGGTGGTTATGGACCTGGAGCCAGAGATTCCAATGGCAGTCCCATAACTTTTGTGTTCTTCTCTTGAGATTTTAAACATTCCCAGGAGTGAATTAGGTGAAGACTTGTACTGATTGTAGGCCTCTGTTCACCAATGCATACACCTTCTGATTTCCAACCTCCTCAAGGTGTCATCTAAGATTCCACTTCCTCCCTCTTGTCCCCAGTCTCCATGCCTCCTCCTTTCCTAACCTCTGAACTTTGTCTTGGAGTCACTGCTGTTTTTTGAATCTTTATGGTACAGCTTGATAGTTTTCAAGTTGGCTGACTTTGGGAAAGATTTGTTATAAAAAGAATTATAACATAAAGATAGTAAGACCATCTATCACAAGAGCTTGCTTTGAAAATAAAATGAGACAAACACATGATGCCTTCAGCACAGAAAAAGACTTGCTCTGGTGCTGTGCTTATGACAATTATCACTTCTAATCCTAAAGTCAACATAAATTAGATAAAAAATCTATAAAGTCTAGTTATAAAGCAAGTCCAAAATAATATCTTTATACTACTTTAGAAATAACCTAATCACAATCTTTTTTTCTCCTGATAAAATATCTCAGTTGCCTCCATGGGAACAAATGTTTACTGTTTAGATGCTTTACATTTGCGTTGTGGATTTTTGGAGAAAATCTCAAAAGATGCTGTCATGTATCTTAGAGAGAGAAAAACAATAATTGCATAACTGGCTGGAACTATTAAAAAACAAGAACATCTAACTGCTCTTCTGTTTACATATCTATATATATCTAGCCTCATTCTAAAAATACTATGAGGTAGTAATTAGAAGATTAACATTTGGTCAGTTAAGCAACATATTTGATGCACACACACAAAGATGGGATAGGGAAAATATATAAAAATACAAATATGAATAGTTCTAATTCACATGGGATTAGACATGTTGAATCACTTAATTATTTATTTTTTGATTAGCTAATTACCTTTTTATGGTAAGATAAATAAAAACTGAAACAGTATCTATCTTAGCAAAGTTCTCTTTGCTTTGTTGTTTTAAAGTGTAATTTAGAATAAGATAGTTATCTGGTCCCCAAGGATATTCAGTTATTGAAAGATCAAAATTCCTCACTCGAAGATCTAACAACAAATACACTCAGATAAATGAAATACCAGAATCATACATTTTTGTGAAAGGCAAGTTTTATTAAATAGGTAACTGTCAAATGTGACCAGAATAGAGTTCTTAACTGAATACTGTGATTTATCCTAACAATGCTTGTGAGATTGCCATTTATTACAGGTGTTTTCTGTGGAAGACACTGTATGATGGCAGGCTATGGGGAATACCACAATTAAGAAAAAAAGACAGTATATTCCAGACTTATTTAGGACAAACAGCAACAAGAGCAAAAATAGTAACAAATATTTTCAAGAGAGTGCTAAGTGCTATAAAATTAAATTCCCCCCACCCCCACATCTTTCTCTCTCACAGAGATACGTATTCATTCTGAATTTGAATATTAAAAAACAATTGTCATTGCCTTTAATTCTGAATCACGGCCACTCCATAGGGCTTTCCAGAGAAGACTTTTGTAAGTGGATAGATCTTTTGGGTGGCAGCTAAACACCTTAACAATGTACCCTTTGAAGGGACTTCAGCTCTAAGATAAAGAAATAGGAAATCACCTCTCAATCTTTTCAGTCAATTATGATCAAACATATAGCAGTTAATATTAGCAGTACAATGGTGAAGCAAATCTTTTTTTTTTTTTGGGGGGGGGGACATCACTGCTCTCCAGTGGTGGGAGTAGGAGGTCCAGCCCCACTGCTGTAATTGAACCTCCTTCCCAATGGGCCACAGTCCCGCGCACAGCCACTACGCCACCGGGGCTCAGCCCGAAGCAAATCTTTTTAAATACAAAGCTGAACAATTAACTCTCCATAAAATGACTACAGATTACTTCTCTCCTTGGTATGATTTTCTAGGATAGATTGTTTGCTTTAAATGAATGCAGCTATCCAACCTAATTAGAATTAAATTTGTAATTTTTTTCTTATCACTAAGTTGTGCCTGGTTGGGAAAGGAAAGTCAATTAAAATATCTACTTAGTTACTGTAATGTGTAAAAATCTACTAAAGTCATTTTCATTTTGCCCTCACTAAGCTATATTCCATGGTTGAGTCAATTTAGTCAACATTTCATTTTACTTGACCCCCCCCCCCCCCCCCACTCCTGGATGACTCATAGTACATGTTACAATATGCTTTTCTAATTACATATAAAGAAACCTGTTTAGCATAAGCTTTCTCAAATATATTAAAAATTCAAATAAACAGTTTCAACATATCTGGGGACTCTGCACTTTTATGGAAGAGAAACCGGGATATTTTTGCCAAAGAAAAATCTAATGAGAAACTAGCTGTTCTGCAAAAGTATGATACCAGGCAATTCAAGTTAGGCAAGTACAGCCTTGGGAATACATGAAACACACTCACTTCTATAGACGGGCTCCCTTCTCTCCATGGTCATAGCTAGTAAGACTGATACAATCATATTCCAGTATCACAGTACTACGGAATTTTAGAACAACACGCAATGAGCATTTTTTTGAGGGGGGTTAATGGAGGCTGGTAGAACTCAAAGAAGGTAATTCTTTGAGGGATTTTCTAAGGGAGCAGAAATGCCTCCCTTAGAATATGCCTCCACAGAAAGTGGTTTGCTTTGAATGGTACTAAGGCACTCATATTTATTTCCCAAACGGAATGACGTTGAGAGTGACCTGTACCACACAGGCTATCCAGGATTTTGCTGCACAGGTCACCCTCTTTCTCCACGTCTGTTTGGGAACGATTAGGGCTGTCCTCAAGTGATCGTGATATTCAAAACCAGGCTTGTTTTAGGTCCTCCACTTTGTTAATGAAAAGAAAATAGCAGACTAAAATATGATAGAGCATTCACAACTCTATGTCTTTTCTTAGTTCATTCTCACATTTGCTCAAAAGTTTCTGTGACATGGTGACTTTTTTACATGAAAGACATGAATGAGCTATTAATACAGGGATCTGCAAGGACAAACTAAACTACAATAACAAAAATCAAGAGTGTAATACTAAATTTACAATGGAAAAGTTAGTGAACCAAAAAAAAAAAAAGCAGAAGATGATTTGGGTTTTCAATGTGATCAAGTAAAGGGCAGTGAAAAAGGGGAACACCCTCATGGAGGTGGAGTTACACAGTGGCTGCAAGTATGAGCTCAAACATAAACAATCATGAGGACACTTTGGATGGGACAGTGTTTCTTTCTGTTGTAAACAATGTCACGATGAGTCGAAAGCAGCTCTATGTTTCCTAACGTCATCAACATCATCATCAACAACAACCACAACAACTACTACTACATCTTGATATGACAGAAAAGAGCATAAATTAGAAACACAAAGCTAGGCTCAAATCCCTGTATTAGTTGCACAGCTTTGACTACCACTTCTTCAAATCTGTAGGTTTGGACCTTCAAGAGGAAACATCTCATCTTACTTCACAGAGTTGGTGTAAAGGTCAAAGGGGACAATAAGTGTACAACTGTTTTCAGAATCATAAGCACCTGTCATTTTTATCTAGCATTTTAAACTTTACATAGCGGATACAAGAATGAACATAAACAATTGCGAAGGTGATGCAGGGCTGGATACTGTTTAGTTTTATCTTTGATAAGTTTGTTGTGAATTGGACCTGATTAGAGGCCATCTAATAACTCTATCATTCTAAATTGCAACAAAACAACTCTCAATATTCTCCAGCTGCCCTTCTAGATGATCCGACTTTGTGAAATAAACAAGAAAATCTAGAGGAAGTGTCAGATCTAGTTCTACCTTTAAAAAAAAAAATCTTCAGAGAAGAACTTTTTAAAGGTCTCTGTGCTAAGAGCTTAAAATAATCTCCTCAAAGGAGACCCTAACAGGGAAGCAGTACGAAGAGGATGATTCCTTGTGAGATTATGCCAATGGTTCATGGGTTATATCTATATACGTATGAGGATGGCCCACGACCAGACAGTGTTTTGTTCTGTTGTGCATAAGGTCGCTATGGGTCAGAACTGACTGGATATAACCTAAAAAAGATAGCAACAGCGACATTGCACTGCCACCATTTAAATGACTGACAGTATGTTTTCAAACTGCAGACTGGCTCCAAGCTGACCAATTTGCCTGGTTCTACCATATTTCCCCTCCCAGTGACATCAATGTGTTGGCTCAAACCTTTGCTATTCAGTGTGAAGTGTAAACCAAGAGTAGTCTTTAAGAACTTCAGGTTAAATAGTTCACTTGGCCATATCAATAGTCACTTTAAAAGCTCAAGCATGTCATAGTCCAGGGATTGGAATGAACTGATTTGTAAGCAAGTTTGTTTTTTTCCTGTAACCTATGTGCTTCATGGTCAGCTGCCCTCCACTCCATCACATCTCCTGCTTTCCATCCACCCACCCCTTCCTCAGGAGGACAAAGAACCTTTGCATTAACTTTATTTATCCTAGCATTTCCGACTTACCTCTTGCTGTTTTCCAGATCCTGGTAGATATGCTGTATCTTTCATTTCTCATCTTCCTGTTTGATTTGCATTTATGTACAGGATAAGAGGTGGTTGGTGAGTGCGGATGGAAAGCTATTTCCTTTAACTCATTTTTTATGACCCTGAGAGGACAAAGCAGTATGCAGGGGTTGCAGCGTGGGAATGAAAACAGAGTACAAACGATTCTGGTTTGGGTTTCAGATGCTGGAAAGAAAAATTGAAAATCTAAAGCATCATTTAAAATATTATTCTAATTTAGGTATTACCAACCATGGAAATTCTGTATGATAAGCTCTCTGCAAACATCATGCAGAAGTACCCAGAGCAAGTCTTGGCAAAATGTTGAAAATGGTTTCTTCTTTACCTTAATTTTATGTGTCTGCCAAGACTCTGGTACTATTGTGTCTTTTATCCCGACCACAAGGTTTTCCTTTTTAACTTCTCAAGATTACTTGCCTGTTGAAAGAACACTAAAACAAGAAAACTTAAAATAATTAAGTTTTAATGATAGAATATGAGCCTTGTATCTTTTGGAAGTTTTATTTTATTTTGCAAAGACGCACTGGAAATGCCATTTCACCTTATTTTTAAAAAAGAAAACCTGTATTACTGCAAATCACATCACAAAGGAAAACAGTTTTTCTACCCACTTGAGGCTTCTGGTTTCTACTTCACACACATGTAGCATAACCAACTTACTTTTAAGGCTTATCCATTGTCTAAGGTCCTCATTGCATTGCGACACTAAAATGCCCTCCATGTAAATGTTCCAATGACTGCAGTGAGAGTTGACAGCTGCTTTATTTGTAATTGAGAGGATAAAAATAAAACTTTCTAAAAAGTAAAACCCTAGTTTCTAATCTTATATTTTCATAATCCTGGCAGATATTACCCCCCAAAAGATTCATTTATGGTCTCTTTACATAGCAAATATAAAATAGAATGCTATAATATTTTTAAAAAATTTACAAAGGATGTAGTTTGTTATTTAATATATGTTTAAATATTTTAAGTTTTAGATTAAGTTGATACTTTTAAAATAAACACATCCCAGCCTTGTACCTTGATGCATGACTAAATATGGTAAAAGCAAAATAAATATGCAAATATACATATACGAATGATATTCATCAAAATATCAAGAGGACTGAACTATTGTGTTTGACTAGGCTTTCTGTTGCTGCGTTAGAAATATTTAGATGAATGATAAAATAAAAAAATGTAGGTAGCTTATTAATAATTATAGACATCACAATATTTGCTTTCTTTTTTTTGTGCAAAAGTATACATTTATATTGTCACAATTTGGACTTCTCACATAATTTGTGCTCTCTCCATGGCAATGTAAAGTGAGGTAATTTTTATTGATTGGGAAGTACAAGTGTGACTCAAAAAGAGAAAAACAGGTGAACAAAAATACATGTTTGCCATACTTAGTAAATTAGTAGAAAAAAGAGGAAGACCTTCAATAAAACGGATTGCATTTATGGTGGTTGCATCGATGGGTTCAGACAGAAGCATTACTGGGGGATGGTGCTGGACTGGGCAGCCTTTCTTTCTGCCATATATAGGGTCACTTCATGTCAGAAACAACTTGATTGGATCGAATCACAGCAATCACATTCAAGCTAGCTGAAAATATTTGACAAGTTGATTCATTTGTCCTTTCTTTTACTTAAGCTTCTTCCTCTTAAATCCTCCCTACCCTCTGGGTCTGTCTCAGATACTTTTAGAAGCATAAAACTTCATGGCATTTGGACAAAGTGACCTTTTGTGCAGTCAACTTAGGGCACTGGAGTCAGCTTGGCTGGGTTAGTCATGGGAGCATATGGCCGGGTCACGCACAGACAGTGGTGTATTTGAGCTTATGTCTACATTTCTTCCAACCAGAGGTTGGAAGGGGGTTTTCATTGGGGGGTTTGCAAATGTTCGTTGTGGGGACATTTATTCCTCAATGATCAAATAGTACATGCTACAAAGCAGGCATTGCTCACCCCACTGATAAGTTATGTCAGGTGTCAGACCTGTGTGGCAATGAAGTTTGTGATGATGTCCATCTCCTGTTTGAGAAATGCAGAATCCTCTAGCGTACTCCTTTTCTTCTTGTGTGGAGGAACTGGAGATCACCATGGGTTATTCTTTTTGAAGCCGAAGTTTTCTGTAATCCTTCAAACAAAAAATAAGTTTAGAGAGAATGTTTTTTTCCCTTCACAAGAGACACATATTTTAAATGAAACCAAACCAAGCCCATTACCCTGTTTCCATTGAAACGACTCCAACTCTTTGGAACTTCTCTAGGAGATAGGGCTGAACTCCTTCAGAGGGACTTTCTAGGTTGGAATCAACTCGATTGCAGTGAATTTGGTTTTAATTTCCAAGTAACCCGAGTGCCCGATCATTGTCTCCACAGTGGACTGTTGTCTAGCAGACTGAATGCTTTAACCATTACACCACCAGAACCACTTATCTGTTTGATATTCACCATACAACTAAATAGAGATACAGAGTTATGAGCTGTTTTCCACATTATGTAAAAAAAAAAGACCTCAGTCTAAATTTGTACAATGTTTTAACCTGTTTCTTCTTTTTCATGGTTACTAAAGCAGATCTTATGTTACTGAGAACACATTCAATTATGAAAACAATATGTTTCTGGATGAAAAAACCTAAAAGAACACTATACATAATTAAAAGAGCATTAATAATTTAGCTTTTAAAAAGATGTATTGTAAACATGAATAGTTTGTTGATTAGCACAATGAGCAAGCATAGCAAGATGGAACGTTGTGAGAGAAAAGGGATAGGGTTGGTTAAATTAGCTTTGTTAATTTACACTAACTTAATACATATAAAATGAAACAAACATTCATCATGTAATTCTTGTCCTGGATAATCTAAATAATAATAAATACAAAAAAATGTCTTAGGTTGCCAGGAAGCGAGCATGGTAATTAAGAACCTGATACATAAAACAGAGGCTTCATGTAACCTCCCCAATATAAAGAAGCTCTAGCAATGTAGAATTTTTCCATCTTTTATGATAAGTGTGCTAGGACCAGAGTCCTGTCAACTCTTATAAGATATTCAGCTATTCAGCTATTTTCCTCTAAGGCAAATAGATTAGTAATTCATACTTGGGTCTTACAAAAATACATCATAAAAATATCTGGACATATGTTGACTATCAAAGCCAGGTACTGTATCTTTCCCTCTTTGAATGAATAAAACCCAGTTGATTAAATGTTTAATATACTGTAGGGTTTACATTTATAAATTTGTTTAGCTTAGAATGCTTTTGCATGCATATTTTTGTTTATAAAAATAAGCTTGGCTAACATTACACTTTATGTTTTAAAATTGGATTTGGGGGTGAGTGTTTTCTGAGCTTTGAATTAGGGATTGATTTCCATAGTTGAGCAGGAAGCTATTGCAATTCTATGAGAAGCATGGAATTTATGAGTCTAGGAGCTAAGAACTATAACAGGATCCATACTCACTTATTCCATGGCTTATAACCCAGTGGAAAGCAAGAAGCAGCTCTGTTGCATTTATTACATTCATTCTGATGCCTGTTTGCTCACGTTTTTGTCTATTATTTCAGTCATTTTCCTGATTAGAAAATAGAATAAAGAAGGCCACGTGGAAGCTGGTGTAAAAATCTAGCAAATTACACGGCTTTCACAGTCCACAGGAAATATGTCATTGTAAGCCTTCTGTAGCCTGGATTTTGTTTTAATTCTGGGGTGAAGAAGGGACCAAGTAGACATGTCACAAACAGGAAGGGGGTGATCAAGTAGGGACACAGATTAAAGAAAGCCATCGTTTAGGATCTGGAAAGGTATAATTTACAAGTACAGGAAATTCTTTAAATGTTTAGGCCTTATTAGAATGATAAAAATAAATCAACAGGGACACATTACTTTGTATATATTTCCACTCCCACATATGTGTCAGAAATAAAAGAAGAAAATGTGGTCTTCCTGTTCAGATTATATATTGCTTATCCCCGGACATATTCTAAATAGACCAGGGGTAGAACCTGCTCTCTAAGCCCAGTTGTTGTGGGTGCATACCCCAGATCACCCCTTCAGAACCCGGGGCCTCATTTCCCTAGTTGCTAGGAGTGGTATAGCCTGACGGCTTGCAGCAATGCTCCTCTCTGGAAGCAGCCTCTTCCAAGGAGGAAGATTGTGGGTTAGGGGTTATACTGCCAATTGCAAGGTTGGTGGTTCAAACCCAGAAGACTTTAAGATTTGCAGCCTCAAAAACCCTATATAAAGTTGCTATGAGTTGGAACTGACTCAAGGGCAGTGGATTTATTTCAGTCAGTAAATGAGAACAGATCCACAATTGTCCAACTCATTACGCTCCTCCTCCACAGCTCACGTCCAGTGAAGGTAATTCTGACCTCTGTGCCTGTTGGCAGACAATTCTGAAAGGCCAACTCAGCTGTCAGGTTCCTCTGGGACCAGTTGAGGTCTTTTTGCTAAGATCATGTTACATAGCAATTCCTACTCCACCCTATCTTACTTCCACCTCTCCTCCCTAAGTGTTGATAGTAATAAACCACCGACGCCCACATCCCTGTTTCAGAGCTTCTGTCTGCTTTGATACTGTTGGCGAAAACTTGATATTATACTGTAGGATGGTTTCTTTTTTTCACTCTGGCTCTCCTTATGATTCCATTCACCTACAGTGGGAGTCAACTCTTGAGCTTCTCATATATGTAACACACACACAAACTCACACACATGTTCAGTCATTGGTCCCATGTACAAATATTATGTTAGATGTGATCCAGCCTCAATCACATGTGGTGACAAATCTACCTCGTTCTACCCCGATTTAAGGCATTTGTGTTGAACTGTATTTATGCACCCCTTGGGGGCTTGTTGTTCTTGCCAACATATCTTTTTAAGATCATGCAAACACATTAAGATAAAATTTTAAATAAAACACCTGCCACCACATCTATTCAGAATAGTGGATACTCCCACGGACAGCACAGAACTCTGTTCCATTGAAATTTCAAGGTCTGATTTTTTTTTTTCAAGAACTGTATCACTGGAACTATCTTCTGAAATACCTGTGGTGGAATCAAGCTTCCATTCTGTTAACAGCTAAACACTTTGACCATTTGCATCTCCTAGGACCTATGATAATTCATCAGGCAGGGTTTAGAGATAAGGGAATTGGTATTTTAGTGGTAGATTCTCACCTGCTCTGAGCGTCACTGGGGTTTGACTTCCATTTAATGTGCCGTCTCCTAGTGGTGATTTGGACAGGGCCTCGAGGGCTCAGACTGGACTCCCTTTCCCATCCTTCCACCCTTGATAATTTATAAATTATTAATTACTTTCCTGTCTTACACCATCCACTGCCTACTTTCTCCCATGTTTCTGTTGTTTGTCAAGGTGGGGAGAGGGGGAAGGGGTATTAATCATTTTGCTTCCTAGTTCATCACTCCCCACAACTACACACAACAGGTATCATCTGAGCTACAGACTTAAACCTACATACATAATAAAATATATTTTATATAAATATTGCCCTACATACATGCACATATAAGCATCACCGGTGTTGCTCCTCTAGAGAACCTGACTTACCACAGAAGAAGTTGAACTCTCTGCTCCTGGGAAGAGTCACAGTCTCAGAAGCCCTCCAGCACAGTCTTCAGTAGGGTTGCTCTTAGTGGGAATCAGCTCAGGGACACTGGGTTCTGAGCGCGGTGCTGAGCAGGTTTCAATGATGCTCTCAGACCACAATGGACTCCATTTGGTTGTATGTAACTCTTTTCTACTAATCCTACTCACGTACTCAGGGTTTTTATTTTTCTTTATATATCCTAGCTTTTAATGTGAAACCTACACTCTTGTATTGCAGAATTTAGCACTTTCAAAGAGTTATCTTTTCTGCAGTGATCACCAATAGAAGACTCTCCCACTTCTAGAAGTCTGTGACAGAACTCATTGTTAATGTCAAACATTTCTCTATGCTGACATTTCACCAAGAAAAGTTTTTTGAAAACAGGAGCATACCTTTAATTTGTACACACAATGTTGATTTTTCATAAAATCTATACTCTTTTTCCATTATTGTAAAATAAAAATCCAATGCATACTGGGTTATTTTTTTGAAGCTTCCCAGACACACCACCATTTCCCTGACACTGTTCATTGGGTTACGTCGGCTCTGTCTGGATGCTTGTATGATGACAGTTACCGCTTCTGTTGTAAGCATTGTTCTAACTATTTTTACTTATTTATTTTTAGTTGTCTCTCTCTGTGATAGGTTTAGAGATTCCTGAGGTAACTATCTATGTCCAAATCATTTGTGTATTTCCAGAGGTTAGGGCCGTATAGAATGTAGATGAGCCTAGTGCTCTATCTAAAGGAATGTCAGTGAAATGAATTCAATAAAGATGTGCCTAATTAAAGTTGGAAAATAGGTCTACTTTCTGTTATATGGTAATTTCAAAATGAGTTAAATTTTCATGATTACAAAAGGCGCCTAAGTTCAAAACTCACTGTCATAGAGTCAATTCACACTCGCAGAAGCCCAAATGGCCTAATTAGAACTGCCCTGGTGGGTTTTGGGGACTGTAACTGCTTATTGGAATATTAGCAGATCTCATTTTTCTCCCTTAGAGTACCTTATGGTTTCAAACCGCCAACTTTGCAGCTAACAGCCCAACACACAACCTGTTATGCCACCAGGCCTCTTGCCAATGGCACCAAAATGGGAAAAGTCAGTCTGAACTAGTTGATGATAACTAGGGTTCTTTTTAAAAACAAAATTAAATACTGCTAACCACAACAGACGCGTAGAATAATGGAATAAAATCAACCTATGGACAATAGATCTTCTATAGAGAACTCAAACTCTACCTGGGAAAGAGATGGTCTCTTTAACAAATGGTGCCGGGAAAAGTCGATCCCCACTGACAGATGAAATGAAACAGGATACACACCTCACACCAAATACAACTCGAACTCAAAATGCGTCAAACACCTAAATATTAAAGTTAAAATAATAAAGTTCCTGGAAAATAGCATGGGGATAAAGCTAATTATTGACATAACTACAACACCAAAACTGCACAATAGCGTAAAATAAACTAGATAACTGGAATCTTCTAAAAATGAAATATTTAGAGACAACAAAAGATTTTTCCAAAAGGGTGAAAAGAGAAACTCTGCACGGGGGAAAATAAGTGGTTTACAGCAGAGCTGATGCACAGAAAATGTCACTGACAAGAAGAGAAATAATTCAGTCCTAAAATGGGCAAAGGATCTGATCAGATACTGTGTCAAACAGAACAATTAATTAGCTAATAAACACAGGGAGTACTGCCTGTAATTCTTACCCGTAAGAAATATATAGATCAAATGACAATGAGATACCATCTCACACTTGTAAAAATCGCACCAATCTCTAAACTAATAACAAGCAATGACTAAATTGGGGGGAGATTATAGCTCTTATATATTGTCAGTGAGGGTTGTAAAATGAAAGAGTCACTAAAGGAAATGATATGGCACTTCCTCAAAAAAAAAAAAGAAAAAGGAATATTTTATGATTCAGCCAAACTACTCTTAGGTTTAGATACCAGAGATGGAAGATCAAGTGTGCTTAATACAAATGATGTATTGAATGTTACAAGAGCTGTAAGAGTCCCCAGTAAAATCTATATTTAAAGAAAAGGAGGGGGAAGGAGGAACTTATACCAAGGGCTCACATAGAAAATATTTGGAAATAAATATGGCAACATGTGTACAAATATGCTTGATACAAATGATGTATTGAATGTTATAAGAGCTGTAAGAGCCCCAATAAAATTATTGAAAAAAAAAAGAAATGAGCTGATACCAAGGGCTCAAATAGAAAGAAAATGCTTTAAAAATGATGATGGCAACATATGTACAAATATGCTTGACACAATGGATGAATGTATGGATTGTGATAAAAGCTATAAGAGACCCCAATAAAATGATTTAAAAGAGATAAAAAGGATCAGTGAGATGAACAGATATCCCTGCACTCATGCTCAATGACACACTATTCACAGTAACAAAACCTAACTAACTGCCCATCAAAAGTTGAGTGGATAAACAAATTGTAATATATACAATAGAATATGCACTGATAAAGAATTTTGCCAGTGTATGAAACACCCTATGAATTAATTCAAAGGACATTATACTATGTAAAAGAAGCAAAAAATTATACCAATTTCATAAAAATTCAAGAATAAATATACCCAAAGAAAACACCATTCTTTGATAGTACCTGTGATGGAAGGGGCAGAAGAGGTGGGGGGATTCCCTTACTGGATGGTAGACATGTGAGAATTCTGTCATGGGAAAGGTAATATCCAATATGGAGGTAGACAGCACAATTTAACCATGGCCAGTGGAAACATCAAAAGATTCTCAAAGAAGAAGGACGACTACAGCAGATATTGTAATTTGAAATCTTGTAACAACAGTAATAGCAAGCAAAAAAAATTGCTAGTGGTTACATAAGTATGTCTATACATCAAATGGGTATGAGAAAGTATAGAAATACATAGGCATACATCAGTGTGTGCATATGTAAGCACATGAACAGGTACACTTATGTGTGATGCATATAATTCATACATACAATAAAACAGAGAAGGAACACAGAGATACTCCCTAGATATATGATGAACACTGTGGGGTAGATTTACTGGGCTTGAATACTTATTATCATAGTCTTCTTGGGACAACTCAAATATTAAATTGACATAAGTAGGTTCATAAATAAAATTTACATATGTTTAATAAGTAGCATCTCCAGGGTCTTACAACCCTTGCATATGGTCGCCTTAGATATAAGAGAACATCAACATACTTGTGGAAAATGTTCTATGTATTTTAATCCATTTTTTGGGGGGGCATCACTGCCTCCTGGTGGTGGGAGTAGGAGGCCCAGCCTTTGCTCCTATGGAGCCGCTGCTGGAATTGAATTTTAATCCAGTTTTTATATGGCATTTTTGTCCCTCCCTATACCACTATTGGTCACTTCCTGTGTAGAGTAAAGGAGAGTAAACAAAACCAAAAACTCAAGAAAGAAATTAGTTCTGAGGACTAGTGGCCCACTCAGATCACAATTTCTTCTAGCCTGGGACCAGAATAAAAGTTTCTGTGTGGTTACCTCAACAGAATGTTCCCACCATGAATGCAATAAAGGCCCTGGCTCGCATGGGAGACAATTGAGAAAAAAAAAACTTAGATTCATTAAACAGACTAGACTGATAGAAACTTGCAGACTCTCGAGACCACAGGCCTAAAATGGCCTTTTAAGTTGAATTTCACTCACTCTTAGAGGCTATCTTTTAGCTAAATAAAAGAATGTCCCGAAAACAATAATACCTATGAGCAATGTGCTCCTTAAACAATTAGCTTTATGAAGAAAAAGAGGCAAAATTTATCCATCTTTGCTTTTGGATAAATGCTGGCACTTTTGCCTTGTGCAGTCAATTGTTTAAAAGGGTATGTTGCTCCTAGGTATTCGATTTGTTGTGTAAATCTTACCCCAAACACAATAAAATACTAAAAGAAATCCAGCAGCACCAACATCAAGCAGTTGCTTGATAAAAGATATTTACGCCTATTGACAAAATAGTAGTTTAACTGTTATAAAGAAGTCTTGTGTGGGTTAAGCATGGGACGTGGGCAAATCCTATCTAAAAGCCAAGGTAGAGAAAACACCTCTTTTTGGAAAGAGAAGTGGGAAATTATAGAAGAGTGGGCAAAATACAAAAATTCATTCCCCACATGGGATATTTTTATACTCAATGATTCCTTAAGAAGAACTTCACTCATATTTTTACAGATGTTAATGCATTCTGGTACCTAGAAGCAATAGGTTTGTGCATATAATGATGCTCATCTTCTCCAGCTTAGTTCTGTCCCCTGCTTTGCTTGGCATTCTTGCTCACTCAAAGGGAGGACTGTTCACAGCAGGGGGATTCCATGCTGAGAAATGGACAACACATGCTTGTCTTTCAGTGGGATTCTAATCCATTAAAAATAAACCAGGGCTCCATCCTCATTATAATTCTCCACATGTGTTAAGGACCATAAGGTGCAAACTCACGGTCATCTTTAGTTTTTGTGAAACAATGTCATTCTGTTCCATAAAACAGTTCAGAAAACTCTTTCTTGCCTTTTAAAACTCATTCTAATTGCTATTAAGTTTATTATTACTGAATCATAGGTTGTTGAAGCAGGAAACAATTTATTAGATCATTAAATTGACTTTCTTCTTTTATGGATGGGCAACCAGAAATTGAAAAACATCTAATGATCTACATGGGGTTATAGAGATGGGATTCAAGTCAGTGCTATTTTCATTACATGAAGTTGGCTTTTCCAGGGAAGCTTTTATTTTCTTTCAGATGCCACAAAGGCAGAATCATTTAGAATCTATTGTCTAACTGTGTGCATTATCACTATAATGATAGATAATTTCCTTCTCCTTTGTAGGAAAAATAATGATCACTCAAAGGTGTTTGTGCCCAATTCTCTGGAATCTATAAATTTTCTACATGATATGGCAAAGGTGACCTGAAGAGGCTGTAAAAATAAAGGTCAAATGAAAGCTGAGCATGTAAATATATTTATAGATAAAGATAAGCAAATATATTTATGTGCATATATTTATAGGTTCAGTATTACTGTATCAGATGGACATTGGGCCTAGAATCAAGTACTCTCTCAATGCAAGAACACTTTGTTCTATTAAACTGGTATTCCATGATGCTCACCTTCCCAACACAATCAGTAAAGACATAAGCAAATGTGGTGAAGAAAGCTGATGGTACCTGACTATAAAAAGATATAGTGTCTGGGGTCTTAAAAGTTTTAAGATAAACAAACGGCCATCTAGCTGAAAAGCAACAAAGCCCATATGGAAGAAGTGCACCAGCTTGTGTGATCATGAGGTGTCAATAGGATCAGGTAACAGGCATCAAAGAACAAAAAATCCTATCATTCCCAATGAGGGGGAGTACAGAGTGGAGACCCAAAGTCCATCTCTAGGCAACTGAACATCCGCTTACAGAATGATAGCGGGGAGGAGTTGAGCCAGTTAGGGTGAATTAGAGCACTGATGAAACATACAATTTTCCTCTAGTACTTTAATGCTTTCTTCCCCTTACCCTCCACTGTCATGATCCCAAATCTACCTTACAAATCCAGCTAGTCCAGAGGATGTACAGTGGTACAGATAGGAACTGGAAACATAGGGAATACAGAACAGATAAAACTCTCAGTACCAATAATGAGAGTAGAGATATCAGAAGGGGAAAGGGAAGATGTGGGAGAAAGGGAGAACTGATCACAGTGATCTACATAGACCCTCCTCCCAGGGATGAAGGAAGATGTTGGACAGTGTAAGATATGACAAAATAATAATAATTTATAATTTATCAAGAGTTTGGGTGGGGTGGTGAGGACAGAGGAGGGAAATGAGTAACTGATACCAATGGCTCAACTAGAAAGCAAATGTCTTGAGAATTATGAGGGCAGCAAATGTACAAATGAGCTTGACCCAATGGATGGATGTAAGGATTATGATGAGTTGCACAAGCCCCCAATAAAATGACTTAAAAAAACAAAACAGAACAAAACAAACTCCCAAAATAGGGGTCTAGGAATTGATTGAATATTACCTGAAGTGTTTCAACAAGCTGACGAAGCCTGAAAACGCTTATTTTTCTATGCCAGCATTACCTGGCAGACAAAGAGGAATAGATCATTTTTTTCCTACTCATTACAAAGAAAGGTAACCCAACAGAATGCAGAAATTCTTAAATAAACCATTAATGGCGTATGCAAGTAGAATTTTGTTGACAACCATGCAATACCAGGTTTAGCAGTATATCTAGAACTATCATGGAACTGTTGAATACTTAAGTGGGATTCAGAAGGTGTACAACAGATAACATGATTGATGCCAGATGGATCTTGTTCAAAAACAGAGAAGACTGAAAAGACATTTACTTATTTTATTGACTATACAAATGCATTTGACTGTGTGGGTCTAAATAAATTATACATAGCATTAAGGAGAAGGGAAATTCCAGAAATAATGGTACTCAAAGTGGAACTTGTACATGAATCAAGAGACAGTCAATTAACCAAAAATGAGGAATACTGAATGATTTAAAATCAGGAAAGAAATGTGTCAGGATTGTATCTTTTCACCTTATTTCTTCAATCTGAATGCTAAACAAATAACTCAAGAAGCAGGACTAGCTGAAGAATGCAGCATTGAGGTTGGGGGAAGGTGAGTAATAACCTGCCATCTATAGAGGACACATCTTGCTTGCTGAAAATGAAGAGGCCCTGGAACACATGCTGCTGAAGATCATGGACTATAGCTTTCAGGATGGATTACAACTCAGTGTGAAGAAAACCAAAATCTGGGCCAATAAAGAACACCACCATAAAAAAAATGGAGAAAAGATTGAAGTTATTAAGGATTTCATCTTGTTGCATAGTAACCAATACTCATGGAAGCAGAAGTCAAGAAAATAAACAGCATTTGCATCGGACAAGACTGTAAGAAGGCTGAGCCCTGGTGGCATAGTGGTTGAGTGCGGGACTGTGACCTCTTGGTCTGGCGATTCATATCCAGCAGTAGCTCTCCGGTAGCAAGGCTGGGTAGCTCCCACGATGACTAGAGGGCAATGATGCCCCCCCCAAACAAACAAATAAACAAAGACTGTAACAGACATCTTCTTTGAAGTGTAGAGGCTTTAGGATGTCACTCTGAGGACTGGTGCACCGGATCCCAAACTTGGTATATTCAGTGGCCTCATAAGCATGTGGATATAGCCCAATGAATAAAAGAAACTGCAAAGGAATTGACACAGTTTAATTTTAGTGTTGGAAAATAACATTGAAGGTGCCACGGACTGCCAGAAACATAAACACATCTGTCTTAGGAAAAGTACAGCCATAATGCTCCTTAGAAGTGAGGGTAGAGAGACTTGTCTCAAGTATGGTGGACTAGTCCCTGGGAAAGGACATTGTTTTTGGTAAAGTCTAGAATTGGTGGAAAAGAAGATGAACTAGAAAAATGACTCCAACAGTGAACTTCCCCTATGGCCACAATTGTGAGGATGGCACAGGACCAGGCCGTACTTTGCTTTGTTTTCCATGGCTGCGCTTATCAACTTGATGGCGAGTAACAACAACCACACGGCAAAATGAAGTTTGAAGGTGAAATTAAATTTATGGACCTCAACATTGACTTTTTCATGTTAGATGCTCTCAATTAGGTTGAGACACAGAGTTATCAGCTTCTTTCTTATTTAAGGAAAACATGAGGCTGCAGTCACAGAATTGGCCAGGATGAGATGTGGCTTACCCAACATGTGCAGTAATGATGATTTTATCCTCCTCATGAACTTTTTATACCACAAGACTAAAAACATACCTTCAACAGTGCTCTGGGAATGAGCAAACTATCATCTTCATGAATTTTCTTCATGAATGAGAATGTACGGAACACATTTTTGTGCTGAATCACCCTAAAGAACAGCAATCACATACCAGTTATTGCCTTAAAAGATCCCTGGGCCAGAACTTGAGGAGCTATTTGAATGAGGTGTGAATCAGTGTGCTCCTTTGCTTGGTCAACCCAGTGAAACCTCTTTCACTTTGGGCCATTCATGACTCTGTAGTCCCATAGAGAAACAGGTTGGCATCATTTTCTCTCTTGCTCTGAATTTTGCCTCTTTAGAAGGTGGTCTATTATTTAATCTGATTTGTGAATTTCCACCATTTTGTACATCAACAACCTCTCATCAGAATTGTCCATTTGGGATGTATGAGGAGAACCCTCCAGACTGATGTGGATTTGGGGCTTACTAGCCTCCCAAACTGTGAACGGTTTCTTCATGGCTGATTAGTCTAATAAGATGATGCAGAGAATTGTGGGACCCTGAAATTGGAGGAAGAAAACTGAGGGCAAGAGTAGTGGCTGATTCCAGAGATAGTGGAGTGGTATCGCTTTTCAGAAAAGTTGGACATATGGGACATTTTTAGCCTCCACTTCATAAGGACCAGCCTTGTTCAGAGCCTCATAAAATTTATTTGTACTTATTCTATTGTAACCATAGATGTTATTAAACTTATCTTCTATAGTTTGGAAAAAGTTGCTTAGATAAGACAATTTTTATGATCTTTTCATTACCTAATCTTGAATTAATTTCCAATAAACTAAAGACTGCTGTAAACTTATATCATCTGGATAAATTAGCTGAAAACATGTATTCAGGTCTCAGAGTGGAAGTGATGAAAAATATGCACGACTTGGATGCTTAACACATAGCATTTTCAAGTCATTCTAGACCTGTAGCTTGCAAGATGTCTCCAGGCTGTGTGACTCGGGCATGGCATTACGGACCTAGAAGCGGGCTGTCAGCATCACACAAGTATGAAAGACAATGATGTCGGAGGTCCTCAAGGAAACGGTTGAACATCCGAAAAGGCAGGGAAGTAGGGAATAAAAAAGAACAGACTTAGACACAAGGTAGGAAACTAGAAATATTAAAAAGAGGTGTATCACAGAATGCAGTAATGGTAAATTAAAAAAATAATGATGTGAGCAGGCTTCATACCGTGGTAATGTACAAAGTGAACTCACTGCCATTGACTCATTTCTGACTTATAGTGACCCTCTAGGCCAGGGTAGAAAGGCCCCTTTTGGGTTTTTGAGACTGTCACTCTTTTTTGCTTCCTAATCAAAGGGTTTATTACGGAAGTTAATGGTTCTGAGCCAGCAAGAAATGCTCAGGGTGGATATTTATTGGGACATATTAAAAAGCTCTTTCAGGTAAGATAATAATGCTCGAAGGGACAAACCACTCGCTTGTAAGACTCAACCCAAAGACATTCAGCTCCAAGGCAGAAAATCCGGTTCCCTGAATTAAGTGCCCAAAGGTACTCAATTTCACTTCCATGGGTCAGCAAGCTCAGCTTCTCCAATTAAGTCTCAGAAGTACCCCATTTCACAAGCCAGTCTCCTGCGAAAACTACTTGTTCCATGGATTTGGAAGTTTACCGCGTTGTTCCATGATTTGGCTCCTGGTTTTGTTGCTGCTCCACCGATGATATAACTGTCTTCTGGATTGAAGAGGTTCACTGAACTGGGCTCTTGGGTCTATCTGGAAGATGCCCTCCACTCCTTGCTCTTGTGGTAATAAGTTCTCTCCCCCTGCTTGCAACTGTAACTCTTTATGAGAGTAGACAGGCCTCATCTTCCTTCTTCAGATAGCCTGGCAGTTTTGAACTGTTGACCTTGCAATTTGCAGCCCAATGGCTAACCCATGACATCACCAGGGCTCCTTTTCTAGGATGTATGCTCTTCTCTGATTAGGATAGAAACGCTCCCCAGGATCCAGACATGACAAAACAACATGACAAAGCCAATTTATTAAAAATTGGGTATGCATAATGGTTAATATTGACAGCTAGGCACCACTTTGTGACACATCATCATCATCATCATCAATCTGCACTCCCCCTCATTAATAATGATATAATTTTAGCTAGTAAAGTTGCTTTTTTTGGGGGGGAGGCATCACTGCCCCCTGGTGGTGGGAGTAAGAGTCCCAGTCTTGCTCCTGAAAAGCACTGTTGGCTTTTGAACCTCCAACCCAGTGGGCCGCAGTCCCGTGCACGACCACTACACCACCGGGGCTCAGCTGTAAAGTTGCTTTTAATGTACATTTTTATCCGTAGAAAGGTGGTAGACTAAGGTGGTATCCATCGGTGGTATACTAAGAAAAATATTTGACTTACATCAGCCACAAGCTAACTGCTCTGACTTATGGACAAATTTGACCTAAAGACAGATTTAGGAACAGAACTCATCTGTAACATGGCCTGTCTGATATGCCCTGAAACTCAAAGACTGTGCATTGGGTAAATTAAGAAAAAAAAAACCCCTCCCCCAGGACCATACTCATCTTTCCTTAGGAAAAGACAGATGGTGGTGTCTCCCAGAGAGTCAGTCATCATCCTGTTGCACGTGTTTCCACAATGGGCTAGAAAGGAACTGTGGGAAATGGAGAAGGCTTTATTCCTTCTTTTGTTTGTCACTGGGAAAAGAACACCAAAGTTATTTTGGATGTCAATATTCCCCTTTTCAATGACACCCAGATGACTGCACCCTAGTTAATGAGATGAAGTTCTATGAAACTTCTAAGAAGGGAACTGCCCTTACCAGGAGGTGCACTCGTTTGCTATCCTGCTGTGGCTTTTCCCCTTTGCACTGAGCGGATAAAATGGTGGGTGCTCTAGCAGTTTCTGACCCATGAGCTGAATTTATGATGAAAACCATCATCACAAAAAAAAGAGAGACAAAAAAAAAAAAAAGAAAGAAAAGAAAACCATCATCAGGATGACGAGGGAATAAGAGAAAACCACATAGATGCACCCGTTCTAAGGAAGATTCTGGTTGCACTCTTCCGGAAGAGATTTGTGGACTTTGGGGGAGTCCATGATACATTGAGTTTTCTTCACCTATACTATAATTTAAGGACATTGATTCTTCTTCAGTTTCTCTTGTTCATTGTCTATCTTTTGCACATGCACATTAAGGAGATAGCAATGACCATGGCTTGGTCATCAACGTGGCATCTTAGCTGATGAAGAAATTATATAACAGACTTCCATAAGGAAAAGCACACGTTGATCTCTTGACTACTGCTCTATGGACATTCATTGCAGATCCAAGTAAAATGAAAACCTCGAAAACTTCCTTACTTTCTCTGCTTATTGTCATGTTTCTTGATCCGTTTGTGAGGATCCTTGCTGCATGTTGCAATGTAATCTATATTGAAGACTGTAGTCTCCTATCTTCATCAGCTAGTGTACAAGTTCTCTTTATTTTAAGGGAGCAAGGTTGTTTCTTCTAAATATGGCAAATTTTTAATGAGATTTTCTCCAATGCTGATGCCATTTCTTCATTTTTTCCAGTCTCTTGGATTAGTTGCTTCATACAAAGACTGTATAAGTATAGCAAAAAAGCACACAAAGATAGCCACTCTTTCTAATGCCAATCCATTCATTACAATTTGTTCTGTTTGATCAACCACCTCGGTGTGTGTCTATGTACAAGTCCCATAAGAGTACAGTAAAGAGTTTTGGTATTTTCACTCTTTACAATGCTATGCATAATTCATGGACCACACAATCAAATGCCTTTTTTGGTCAATAAAATGCAAATAAATATTTCTCACATTCTCCAGTTTTAGCCAACACACATCAAAATGTCAATGATAACATCCCTCATTCCATTTACAATTCTAAATCCTTTTGGAAGCTTTCTTTTGATGTAATGCTAAAAAACACTTGTGAATTCTCTCCAGCAAAATTTAAGTTGGATATTGTTGGATAATTCCTGAGTTCTGTCAGATCACCTTTCTTTGGGATATGCACAAATAAAGATTCCTTCAAGTTGCTTGACTAGGAAACTGTCTTCCAAATTTTTTGGCATAGAAAATTGAGACTCTAAAGGGTTACATCTGCCCACTGAAATGTCACAAACTGTAATCTCACAATTTCTGGAGCATTGTCACTTTGAAAGTGTCTTTGGTGCAGCTTGCATTTCTTCCTTTAGTAGCATAAGCTCATGATCATGTGCTAGCTCCTCAAATGGGTTGGATATAGACTGGTTTGGGGGTTTCTTTTGGTACCATGCCTGCATATTCCTTCAATATTCCCAGTGTTGTCAACATTTTCCCCTCAGAATCTTGCAATTTTTCAACTCAAGGCTATAAAATATCTCCTTCAGTTCTTTCAGTTTGAGAAATGCCAAGTGTGCTCTTCATTTTTGGCTTTCTCTCTTTTTGACTTTGCACAGTGCTATATAATTCTTCACTTTGTCTTCTGAGGTAACTCTAAGAAATCTTGTCTTTTGTCTTCTGAGGTAACTCTAAGAAATCTTCTGTTCATTTCTTTTCATCCATCATTTATTCTGTTTGCTTGAGTTTTCTGTACTAAAAGAGTTTAAAAAAATGAGTTTCATAGTTTCTTCTAACATCTGTTTTTTCTTTACTTCTGTGAGTTTGTTTTAGTTTTCTTCAGCTTCAACTTAAACTTGATCCTGAGCAAGTGATGATGTGTTCTTCAGTCAGCCCCTGATCTTGTTCTGATTGATGATATTGACCTTCCCCATGAACCCATTTCACCGACATAATCGATTTTCTCCTTGTGCGTTCCATTCATGCATTCCATCCATGTTTACAGTTACTAATTTTGTAGTTTAAAAATTATATTTGCGGGGCTGAGCCCTGGTGGCATAGTGGTTGTGCGCAGGACTGCGGCCCACTGGGACGGAGGTTCAATTCCAGCAGTGGGGCTGGGCCTCCTACTCCCACCACCTGAGAGCAGTGATGCCCCCCCAAAAAAAATTATATTTGCAATGAGTAAGTTTTGGGTCTTGCAAAATTGTCTCATGTAATTTCTGGACTTGTTTCTTTCACCAAAGCCATATTTTTCAATTGTTGATCCTTCTTCGTTTCTAACTTCCGCAGCTGCATCTTGTGTCTGGTTCCTGCATCTGCTGTGTGCCACTTGCCAATCAAGGACCTGTCAGTAAGCTACCTATAGTAGATTCATTCAGCTGACTTAGGATCTCTAAATCCATCAGTCAGTGGCCCTTGTGGTCTCTGATCATCAACTGATCCCCTGCTCTTTATCTTCTGTGAGTCCAGAGGAGCCTGCCTTGAACCAAACTAGAATTAGTCTAGTGGTACAACTGTGTAAGCCACTTCTTGATAAAAACCTCTTTTTGTACACAACACATACAAGCACCACTGGTTTTTCTTCTCTAGAGAATCCAACCTTTCGCAACAGCCATAGTATGTGTGCATGTACTATGGCAGACAATATTCAGCTGTTCTCTATTCAGTTTTTAGTGGCTAATCCCTGGTGGCATCTGATGTGGGTTGTTAATGCAGTCAAACCCAGCAGCTACTCTCTAAGTGAAAGACAGGGATTTCTACTTCCGTGGAGTTGCAGGCTTGGAAACTCACAGAGGCAATTCTGCCTTCTCCTAGAAGGTACCTATGAGCCACCATTGTCTCAATGGCAGCGAGTGATTGAGTTTTAATCCCTCAAAAGTGACCTGCCTCCTCCTCCTTCCTAGTCTGTCTTTCTTTGGAAGCTCCACTGAAACCTGTCCACCCTGAGTGGCCTTTCTGATATTTGAGGCATACAAGATATAGCAAAGACAAGTTTTTGTCATATGACGAACCATTATAGGAGTAAAATCTGATCGTGGAGGCAGTGCTATTTGGGATTTATGCAAAACCCACCCCAGAAACCCCCTCCCTGGAAAAGCTACTCTTGCTGATGTCACATGGATTTTGGCTGACAGCTGAGAAGACAAGACAGATATTTACTTGACTAGGATATTTGTTGACTCTGCTATTGTATTCAACTCTGTGGACTTTTACAAACTATGGCTAGCCTTGAGAAGAAGAGATATCTTAAAACACTACATTGTGCTCATACTGAGCTTGCACATGTGTCAGAACCAGGTATGCAAACAGAACAAGGGTATGTTTCATGATTTAAAATCAGGAAAGGTGTGCATCGGGGTTGTATAATTTTACCATATTTATTTGATCTGTGTATTAAGCAAGTATTCAGAGAAGCTGAATTATTTGAAGAAGAATGCTATATCAGGATTGGAGGAAGGTTTATTAGCAATCTACCATACATAGACAACACAACCTTGCTTGTCGAATGTGAGAAGGACTTGAAGCCCGTGATGAAGATAAAGGATTTCGGCCTTCAGTATGAATCATAACACAATATAAAGAAAACAAAAATTCTCACAGCCCAGTCAGTATGTAACATGGGGAAACATGGGGAAACATTTGAAATTGTCAAGGCTTGTGTCTAGCTTGGTCCCACAATCAATGCTCATGGAAGTGGCAGTCAAGAGACCAAAAGACAAGCTGCAGTAAGTAAATCTGCTGCACAAGACTTCTTGAAAGTGCTGAGAAGCCAGGATGTTACTTCCTTTGAACACGAAGGTTGCCTTACCTAAGCCATGTTCTTTTGAATGGCTGTGAAAGTTGGACATTGAGTAAGGAAGACCGGGGAAGAATGGAGGCATCTCAACGATGGGACTGGAGAAGACTATTGAAAGTACTGTCTTGGGAGAAATACAACCTGCATGTTCCTTGGAAGTGAGGATGATGAGACTTGATCTCACTTTCTCAGGAGAGATCAGTCTCCAGATGAGAACCTCATGCTGGGTCAAGTACCAGGGCGGCGTGAGAGAAGAAGGCCTTCCTCAAGATGGATTAGCGCAAGGCTCCCGGCAGTGGACTCAAACAGAAGAACGGTTGTGAGGACGACACAGGACCGATGGGCAGTGCTTTATTCTGCTGTCCGTAGGGCGTAGGATGAGTTGGAACAGACCCAAAGGTGCCTAACAACAACTAACAGCTGCTGGAAAGAGAGAAGAGAGAAAGGAAAAGGGACAAAAAGACAATGTTATTTATCCTAGGGGACTTGTATCGTGCAGACGTCGGCCTCTCACATATGGCAGACATTGAGAGCCTTGGTCATGGGGGTAACTTCAGGGCCCAAAGTCGGGTCAGTTCTTCAGCTATGGCTCTTTTTCATGATGTATATTTAAGTCATATTAGATTTATATGTAGATTTCTCCACCTTACCAAAAAAAAAAAAAGAGTATTCTTGGAGCTGGCAACATTTGCCTTGGAATGAATTGCAACTTTTTGGCAGCCCCATGTAGGCAGCACTGTGCCTTTGGGGGTTCTCAGTGGCCGACTTTATAGAAGTAGATCATCAGGCCTTTCTTCCAGTGACAATATTGGTGAACAGTACAAAAATATTTTCATTGCGCCAGGACTGAAGTCTGTCTCCCTGATGACCTGCTGTTAATTTTTTAATGGCTGGGATGTCTGTTATAGGCAGAATCCATTTTGAAGAGGAGAGTAAGAGAGTATGCCTTTGTGGTTTCTCCCAGTTTGGAAAGAAAATGGAAACTGAGTGCTCTTAACATAGATCAGGCGACTGTCTGTCCAAGGTTGGCTGGAGGAGCCCGAGGCTGGATGGAGGAGGCCGGGTCCCATGCCTGCTGCAGCCAAGCCTGCCCAGTGCCACAGCCCTGAATCACCACTAAAAGCAACAAACTGCCAGAGACGTCAGCTCCCAAAATGTACTACAAAGGCTATAAATGGAAAATGTGCTTTTTCCTATTGACCTGCTTATATAAATAGCTTAGAGATGTTTTCCAAGTGCAAAACCCTAACACTTTAAGATTTCTATTTC
>PVJH01010356.1:0-74105 GCA_004026705.1 Nesogale talazaci
TATCCCTATTACTGCCCTTCACTGCAGGTTAGACTGGAACATGTACACAGGTATAGATAAAACAAAAGAGCTTGTGACACTTGAAATTGTAATCTAGGAATAGAAATAGGAGAAGTGACATCAGGAAAGCAGGAGGAAGGTGGGGAGGGAGGGGGAACTGATCCCAAAGATTGACATATCATCAACCCTCCCTTTCCAGAGATGAAAAACAAAAACTCAGTGGGGGGTGGTGGAGTGAGACAGTGGTCAAAATAAGATGTAAAAATAATAATAATTGATAATTTATCAAGGAGTCATGATGAGAGTAGGGGAGAGGAACTGACACCAAGAGCTCAATAAAAAATAAACGTCTAGAAAATGATGGCAACATATGTACAAATATACATGATAAAATTGATGTATGGATAGTTACCAGATCTGTAAGAACCTTCAATAAAAATTTTAAATATATATGACAGATGATAGATGATATATAGATAGATAGATGTGTATATATAATAAATAAAACTAAGTGCGTGAAGTTTGGTTCCAGATTGTTTAGGGAATCTCTAGGTAGTATTAGTACATTGGATAGTAATTGATTCAACTTAATGTATCTTTTGAGGGTGAAAGTGTGTAGTAGTCTTGCTTGACCTCTCCATTCATGATAAAATATATTTCAAAGAAAAAAGCCAAATGTGAGTTCAAATCCCTACCTTTCATGCCCTAGTTGTCTGACCTTGGTAAAGCAGGAGATTCTGTGAGATTATCCATTCCTGATTCACAAATTCACAAAACTTCTGTAACAATTTAATAGAATGAAATGTTCTTGCACTGAAGAAGTACTTGAGTGGAGGTCCAATGCCCATCAGCTGTCCTATTACTAACCCTATAAGTATATGCTCATTGATCTATTTCCCCATTGTCATATATAAATACATTCACCTATGTACATACCTGTATTTAAACCTCTATAAGTGCCCTTTACCTCTCAGTTGTTTTCTCTATTTCCTTATACTTTGCTCTTCTCCCACTATCATGCTCAGCATCCATTTGAGTTTCAATATTTTTTCTCTGTTACATTACTCTTGCTCAATCCCTATCGGACTTCTCAAACCCACCTTGTCACTGATTTTATATCAATTGCTATTCCCTTATCCCTGAGATGGTCAACTTTACCTCCTTTCTCCCTTCTTCCCTTCTTCCATGTCCCCCCACCCCCGGAACCATCAGTCCAACTGTTTTCACCTCCAGACTGTTCATGGAGCCTAACTTATTTAGATAGACCTGCAGAGGTAATAATATGTACCAAAAAAAGGCATCCTAAAATGAAACAAGCAAAGAAGATAAAACAATGATAACAACAAAAAAAGAAACCCACCAATTTCCAATATATGTGTAAAAAATAATAAAACAACATAAAATCTGTAAATAGTTCAAGGTCTGTTTGCTGACCTCTAGGTGTATCCCCTGGGTAAATTCAATGGGGGTGCCACACCTTGGACCCAAGTATATCCTTGGCACTCCACCTGGAACTCCCTGCTCTGTTATACACTCTTAGTGATTTGCCATGGTGTGGTTGGGTCAGACAGGGTATAATACTGACCCTGTTTCTCTATTAGTGACTCCAAAGGGCCTTGGGTCAGCAGGGTAGCCAAATTTTATAATGGGGCTCACCATATGATCTTCTCTGTGTATCGGCTCTTCCAAGTGGGAATCTCAGCTTGAAGGTGTTCCATGATGCTCACCTTCCTGACACAATCACTGAAAACAAATGTGTGCATAAGCAAATATGGTAAAAAAAACTTGATGATGCCCAGCTATCAAAAGATATAGCGTCTGGGGTCTTAAAGACTTAAGTAAACAAGTGGTCATACAATTCAGAAGCAACAAAGCCCATACAGAAGAAGCTTGTGTACCATGAAGTGTCCAAGAGATCCAGTATCAGGTGTAAAAGAACTACAAATTATATCATTATAAATGAGGGGAAGCACAGATTGGGGACCCAAAGCCCATCAATAGGTTAAGTGACATCTTCTTATAGAGAGGTTGCAGGGAGGTTATGTGCCAGTTAAGGTACACCATAGTAACAATGAAATATATAACTTTCCTCTAATTTTCAAATGCTTCCTCCCACCAACTATCATGATCCCAATTCTACCACACAAATCCAGCTATACCAGGTGATGTACACTGGAGTTGGAAACATGGGGAGTTTAGGATATATGATCTCTCAGGACTTGTGGTGGGAGTGGTGATACTGGTAGGGTGGAGGGAAGGTGGAGTTGAGAGGGGGTCCAATTTAAGGGATCTACATATAACTTCCTCCCTGACAGACAGACAGTGGGGAAGTGGGTGAGGGGAGACATCATACAGTGTACGATAAGAAAACGTAATAACAATTTGTAAATTATTAAGGGTTCATGAGGGAGGGGGAGGGAAGGGAAACATGGGGAGCTGGTACTGGGGTCCTAAGTGGAGGGAGGATGTTTTGATAGTGATGATGGCAACACGTGTGCAAATGTGGCCTGCAGACAATTGATGTATGTAGGGATCATGATGGGAGTTGTATTAGCACCCAATAAAATGATTTATAAAAAAGGGGAGGGGAAAAAGGAGATTATACCAAGGGCTCAAGTAGAACATATTTGGAAATGAATATGACAACATGTGCTTGATATAAATGCTGTATTGAATGTTATAAGAGCTCTAAGAACCCCCAATAAAATCATTGGAACAAAAAAAAGTCTGTAACAGTGCACATAATACATACTCAAAACATTTCTCTTTCCTGTTGCCTTCCAGTTCATTCTGACTCACAACAACCCACTTATGCCAGAGTAGATCCATCCACTAGGTTTTTGGTGACTGATTTTTTTCATAAAAGGTTTCCAGTCATTTTTTCCTAGGCATCTGTGGATAGATTAGACATTTTATCCTTTGTATTCACAATCAAACATGCTAAACACTGGACTTTCAGAGTGATATAGCATGAACACTAATGATTTTGATTTATTCTATACAAGGTGGAAAGAATTTTGATTCAAAGAGAAATACAGAAGAGGGAGCAAAGTTATTTTTCTCTGTTTCTATGAGGACATTTCTACCTCTTTTATTTTACCCTCTGCAGACAAAAGAGATCCCAGACTACTAATCTGAAATAATATAGCAGAATATTGTAGTTCTTGGAGATTCCTCATAAAGTATGGATTTGAAGGTATCAGTGTCATAAGCATTTAAAGAATGCCTAACTATAATATGAATGTAATCTCATGCTCTCCTCGCCACCCACCGCCTCAAAAACCTTCTCTTCTGAGCATCAGGGGCTCAGTGATAGGAAGCAACAATCCTATCTAGTCCTACTTTTGTCAGCCTTTGAAACCTTCCAGGAGTCAAATGCTTCTACCTTTGATTTTAAGATTTTACTCAGTCTTCTAGTTTAACAATTGATAACTCATCTATTTTATTATACATGTCCTTAACCACTAATTGTCTTTGTTAGTAGCTTGCTAATATATAATATATGTATTTTATACAATATATTTTGACAAAATTGCTTTTGGAAGACATAGAGCATCACAAGGTAATTTTATTTAGAGACCCTCAGAAGGAAGACATGCTTACTAACAGGTATGACTGGCCTTGGAATCTCATTCCCCAAATGCATCCCAAGCATTTTTAAGGGTTGTAGTGCCTACACAGGACTCACAGAAGCTTCCATCAGGGCGGCAAGAGTTCTGGGGAGTGTAGTTCCAAAATGTTTTCATGGTCTGCACACATACTCTGTCCAAATCTCTACCTTTATTACCTTGTCCTGTCTAACCATCCCCTGTCCCCCACATTCCCTTAGAGATGTCATACTCAAAATTGTTTACGGAATCAGGGGTGTCTTATTCCTTCGGTGTCTTATTCTTGTATGTGTGTGGGCATAGAGGATCATCACCCTACTTATATAATAAAGGGACAAAGCTCTTTCAGAAGGAGATGCTGAACTTGGGGCTATGTCTTCACAGAAAGATTGGTTCATGGTCTACAATCTAATTGTCCTCAGGATTGCATGGGTCTGTTGTTTCAGAAAACTCTGAACCAGAATACAATTATACCGAAGGTTGTCCTAGGGGAAATTCTCACAATCATAAATGAGTCCAAAGAAAAGAGCTATGAGGAACAGATTGACCACCCAGTTCATCAATGTGATACGTGTCCCAAAACAGTAAGACTAAAAGCACATTACTATAAATTTCTCCCTCCTCGAGTTGGTTAGTCTAACAGGGTGAAGTGCAAGGACAAAGAACAATATTTTCTTTTTCTGACATCGTCCAGCTCTGAGGACTCTTTTAGGCTAAGCTTTATAATTCATGAGTAGGTTCTTGTGTGTAGTCTGAATCTGTCTCTTTCTTTTATAGGGAGGGCATCACTGCCCTCTGGTAGTCATGGGAGTTACCCAGCACTGTTCCTGAGGGCCACTGCTGGATTTGAACCACCAAGCCCGCGGGCCGCAGTCTTGCACTCAACTATTTACGCCACTGGGGCTCTGCCCATCTTTCTATATGCTTATTATTTCTCCTTACTTTTTCTAGGATCTGTACTGTCCCCCACTAGTGGCACAGTAGTGTGTACTGTGTACACTAGTGTGTAGGCACAGTACAGAAAATGACTTTTGGACTGATTCAGATAGGACTGTGTGGGGGCTTCAGCTTTCTATGGAACAAGTACCTTTTGGTTTATGGCACTAACACATTTCCTGCTCTTGGTTAGAGGTTGATGAGATCACATTGATAATTATCTTAGGCTTTACCTTCAGCATGGTGGCATGTCGGTTATGTGTCGGGTTGTTATCAGAATGCTTAGCTCTTCCAAGCCACCAGCAGCTTCACAGAAGAAAGAGACACCTTTTTACTCCTGTCGAGAATTGCAGTCCAGAAATCCACTGGCAGTTCTCCTCTGGCTTGGGGTCACTCTAAGTTGAAGTCAACTGGGTACCAATGAATTTGAGTTTAAGGTTTTGGGGGCTGGACGTAAGGTGGCAGACTCTCTAAATTCACTGTGCAGCTACTGGATACCATCTCACCTATCTTCCCCAAGAGACTTCATAGTGTTGATTAGGCCCTCTATTGATCACCTTGGTGCAAGCTGTTGATTTTCCTCCACTACATGTGAGGCAGTAATGAATGATAATACTATGAGTACAGTGCAGGTTACGATCATCCTACCCCTGTAAAGTTGACCTACCTCATGGGTCTACTTTTCATGATAGCTACTCAAATAAGTCTTGTGCCGGGAGGGGTATTGCAGAGTGTAGTCATGTGGTCAATTGTCTAATTATGGTGTGTCTCATTCTATTTTTCCTGTATTATTTATCTGTGTGAATGATTGACTAGTGCACAGACTTTACCTTGCTAGGCTAGTAGTAAAAAGAAAAGTTAAAAACTGCTGTTGTTCAGGGACACTTTGGCTAAAGTCCAACACCACTAGTGTGCAATCTTCAGTAGTTTTGTCTGCTATTTGTCTCATAGTTGTGGGTGAATTTCTGAAAGATGCTTCCAAATAAATTATAGCATCACTATGACTTAAAGCTATTAAGGACGACCGACCTCAACCTGAATGTTATCTTCTTTCTCTTTGTTTTACAACTTGCAATGCTGCAGTTTCAACTTGTTTTTAACGGCTTTCTTGCTATCATAGCACCCAAATCTCAAGGAAAGGAATGGCGCATTGCTAGAAACCATGCATTTTCATGGAAAAGAAAATGTGAGCATCGTTTTGGCAACTTTGCGCCACACAGTAATCACTAGATTCCCAGCGAGATGAAAGCAAGGTAGTACTAGATGTAGTGAGATTGCTGAACAGTCTATGATTAAGCCTTAGTTGGACGAGATAAAAGCTTGTAACAGTTTAAAGTGGGGCAGAATTAAATTACACTTTGAAATGCGGATTATTATGGGAAACCCAACATTGATTTAGATTGCTTACCCTTGCTGTAGGTTCAGATACTTCAACAGTGCATTCTTTTCTTAAAAAAATCATTTTTCTCAGAAGCTCGTACAACTTATCACAATCCATACATTCATTGTACACCAAGTGCATTTGTTATCATAACCATTCTCAAAATAGTGGCTTTCTACTTATGCCCACCGCATGTGCCCACCTCATTTTCCGCTCTCCTCAATTCCCCCCATGAACCCTTCACTCTTTATAAATTATTATTATTTTGTCATATCGTACTCTGTCTGATGTGGCCCTTAACCCAGTTCCCTCTTATCCGTACCCCAGAGGGGAAGTTATACGTAGATCCTTATAGTTGGTTCCCCCTTTCTAGTTAGGAGCCCTTGTGGCATGGGGGTTACATGCTGGCTACTAACCAAAAGATCAACAGTTCCAAACCAGCATGCTCTCTTTCAACAGAGCATTCTTATCCAAGCATCCATCCCCATAAAAGGTAAAAGGTAGCTAGAAATGTAATTAATACAGTTTCAATTCAAGATATAGCAACTAGCACATATGGAAAGAATCAAACTGCATCTTCGGATGGTGAATCCCTCCTAGAAGGAAGGCTGATCCAGGGTTTGTTCCAGAAGATACGTGGATTTCAGGTTTAATCTCTCTGGTTTAGTCATCAAGTTAGGAACTTAGCCTTCATTAGGTGAAAAAAGATGTATCTAAGATTTTATGCATGATGCTTCTGCATCATTTTAGGCTTTTTGCACTTATTCACTGGGGCAAATATCGTTTGCATGAGGAGGGCAGAGATAATAAGCTAGGATTATGCTGAGAGATGCCAACCAGTCAGTGCTGATTCATCGTGACTGACAGACAGCAGAGGGAAATATGGCCCTGCCCCTGCCACCCTCTAAGTCTCATGCTTGAGTCCGCTGATGCCAACACCGTGTGTAGAAAGGCCTGTTCCTTTGTCAGGGCCATGAACTTATCATAGGGTTGCTGGACCTATTTTCACTCTTTCATTTTTATTTTTGATGGCTTTGGATAGAGCTGTAAGCTGAGGTGGTGTTACAAGCTTAACTCTTAAATCTATTTTCCTTGTCTTCTTAGTATCTTGATCAAAAGGTCTTGTTTTTGTTTTGCTTTTCAAAAGGTTTTATTATAGCCTCCTCTAATATAAAACAAATGGCTTTATCAGCATACACTTCACGTATTATACAATTTAAATATTCAAGCACATTATGAAAATGTGTGCAATAATCATCACAATCAATTTCAAAACATTTTTTCTCAATTCCTTGATAGCTTCCCATTTTCTGCCACCTTCCCGTTTTGTACCCCCATATCTACCAATCCTAGATTTCATCTAATAAAATCATATAAAACACCACCAGGAAGCAAACAAAACAAACACAAAAACCCAACAACAATAAATTTCAAACAAGCATTCAAACAAAAAGAAACCAAAAATATTAAGCAGAAACAATTTTAATGAGTCAAAAGGGAGTTTGAACACTGTCATTGAATATTAACATAAGTACATCTGCTATAATCACTTTTATAATGTTCTCTGTCTAATAAGAAGCCCATTCACATTCCTACACTGTGATCTGAGGAGTTTTACCAGAGACGTAATCCATGTGGGCAACCCAGAATTTGGCATCTGCTCTTATCCATCACCTTCTGAAAACCATGTCCTCACAATTTAAGCTCTGACACTATTCCCTCTTTTGGATTTGGGTTTCACTATTTAAAATCTTTGGATCACACAGACTTGTATGTATATCCTATAGGGACTTATTTGACACCTCACTTATATGGTTTATTTGAAGATAGTCCTTTAACACAGAGACATGCTTTTTTTGTCTTTTTTTGGTAATTGGTACCATCTGGTTCCTTCACCACACTTTGCTATTATATTCAGTGATCTGTATATGAAAGTGAATGTGCAGTAAGACCATGTCATAAAAACTAATTGTTCTTTCGATTGAGAATAGAATGATGTGGGATCCCTAAATCCATTCAAATATCTATAGTGGAAATGCATCACTGGTTTGATTTAGAAACATAATTTATGATAGAGAATATTATGAATCATTCCCCAGAGCATAAGGGAATCCTGTTGATAGTGTCATTAATTTAATCAGTCGTATAGAGTTTTAAACATTTGACAAAAGGAAATTGTGTATATTTAGATCACCTTCAGACTGCAATACATGATATATTGACTTATACAGATTAAACTTTTAATTCACTGGACTATATTTATAGAAACAGTAGGGGTTGGTAATAGGTCCAAAATTTCAATTAGCCTCATTTACATGCCTACTAGACTTATGTATGTCATAAGAGAGCAAGGAAGACTTTAGTGAATATAGAATGTTTCCAGGCCACCATTCATTTGGATACTCTCAAAGCAAGAGATCAGAACAAAAGTACGACAATCCCATCAAATCCATAGTCATGGGATAGTAGATACCTGCTGCTTCTCACATTTGGGGTATTTCAGTTTTGTGTCCAAGGGAGTAGGTCAATGAGATACCTTAAATGTCCTACAAGTGAGCTGAGGTAGATTAGTTTTCACCTAATGTTCCATATTGAATCCTTCTGGGGTGGATTATGAAGGAGGTATATGCCTCAAAAGGACAGAGTCTAAAGTCCCCATAGTATACAGCATACAGCCTAAGTGACCATGGGATGAATATAAAGTACATCAACAGTATTCAATTAAGAATATAGCATAGAACCCTTTGAGTTCTATATAAATCATGTGTTTCTATAAGTAGTGTGTCTGTATAAGTGTTTTATGTGTCCTATACAAGTGAAGTGTTATTTTCCTGATTAGAGGTGGCTTCCCTTGGTTTACTCAACAACAAAACTATATTTGTCTTTCCCAAGACATGCGTGAATGCCTCTCCACATTTTGACTTGCATTTCCAGTCATATTCATTTATTACTCTTATAGAAATATCTGTTGTTTTTATGTGATCTCCACACAATGTTTTATGGTGACCACTGAACAGTCTTTCTTCACCATAGACCTCAGCTGAGGTAAGGTATTTTCTCATGAAGTGGATTTTAAAATGTTATATAAAGGGGGTGAAGAAATTCAACTCCACGCCACTGGTCAACTGACCCAGCTGAATGAGCTAAGAGCCCAGAGGCACCCCATTCCAGTCAGCCTCAGCTGTCAGAGTAACCAGCCTTTGACAATCGTGGGGGGTCTGCAGGTGCCATTGTGTAGCAATAATGTATAAAGATTATAGTAAAGTCATGGTGAATAGGGAGGGAGGAGAGAAGATATAATAAAGGAGTCAGACACATTTTATGGTAGCATACTCACCTCAATCCCTCTTGGTGGTCCATGTCGAGGTGAAAGATGAGAGGAATAGAGAGAGAATATATTTCTAGCCAAGGTTTGTATATACTTAGGGGCATGCAGGCCCATCCAACTACAGGTAACCACATATGTCACAGGAAGGGGTTGTACCGTACACAGTACAGCAATGGGAAGAGAATGATCTAGGGGTGTAAATAAATAATAAATATGGGGAACAACCTGGGGAGAAAACTTTTTATATCCCACACCCAACCAGGAGGCCTTTGTCTCCATTTTCTTGTGTCATTAACCCAACTTCCATCATTAAGTGTCCTGAACCACTGTACTCTCGCAAGCCACCCGTCTGCCCCTAAAATCACAGTACTTTAGTAGTGTGTCTACTAGTCATGTGTCTTGGAAAGTTCATCTTCTCTCTCATGGCTCTGGCTCCTGATTTTGCTGCTGCTCCTTTGAAACGACAGCTGTCTTCTGGATCCAGGAGGTTCACTGTGTTGGGCTCTTCAGGTCAGAGGATATGCTCCACTCCTGACTTTTGCTGGTCATGAATCACTTCCTCCTCTTCTTCTCAGAGGGTGCATTTTATACACAGAGGGATGGCATTCTGGAGTCCTGGTGGTATAGTGGTTACAAGTTGAGCTGTAATCTGCTTGGTGAATAATTCAAAACCTCAAGCTACTTGGTAGGAGAAAATCAGGGCTTCTTACTCCCATGAACAGTTACAGTCTCAGAAACCCCAGGGCCATCATTATGCGTTTGTACTGACTCAAAGTCATTGTGTGTGTGAGTAAGAGAGAGAATAACATTACAGAGAAATCCTTTCATGATTCTTTGTAGGTGAATCCTCTCAGTATCTTCCTTCACCTTCTTCTCCATAGGAAGATGTCATTTAATGGGACTTAGACTAGAAGAACCACACTACAGAATTTCCTGCTCCTTCTGTCAGAATTAACCATTCGTTTCTGGTTAACTTCCCTTCTTTCCCTACCCACTCACCTTACCTCCTTCTTGCGAGGCCTAAAAGTCCCTTCATTCTGAACTTTCCCCAATGTTCTCCTCCATTTAGTCTCCTCCTACTGCTATAGCCAATGAAGGCATGGCTATCAGTGAAGTGAGCTGTCACAGTCAAGATATACCTGTACTTGTGCATGGTGCTGAGATTTATAGACAGTGACAACCCAGTATAAATGGTCATTTGAGGATTGGGAAATTCTTCTAACACCCACAAAATTTACCTCTACCTTGGTCCCATCTGTCCCAGTGCCAGTGAGGGAAAGTGCTTTGAGATATTGAGATATCAGGCAGGGTCCACTAGAGAAGCAAAACATATACACACAGGTTTATACAGTGAGAAGGAATGCAACAATCCACACAGCAGTCAACTCCCTTTTATGGGGCAGTTATTATACTGAAGGTCCTTCAACTCATGCTGGGCAAAGGTCCAAGGTCAAGAAAGTAGACAGTGGAATTTTTCCTCGTGCAAGACAGGTAGAGTCAGGCTCAGGAAGAGTGCAGAATTTTCCTTTAAGTAATATGGGCAGAGCTGGCCCACAGGTGAGGTGGTGGCAGCAGCAGAGTAGCAAAGCAGTTCCTGAAGGAATCTTAAGCTCTAGAAAGGCACAGCTTGGCTATACAATCCAAGGTTGGATTGTATAGGTTTGCTCTGCCTATAGGTAGCATAGCACCAGGTTTAGGCAAAAGAGCTTGCTAGCGCCAGCAGTGGAGTACTGATCCATCACCAGGAAGAAAAAAAAGGAAGCCTTCAGCCTTGCAAAGCCATTTATATTGGTTGCCTCCCAATTAATCTTCAACTTGAGTAAATTCAGCTCTCAGGTTCCTACGGAAGCCTCCTTGACTCTAAAAACCTAACTATCACAGTCTACCCCTTACCAACTTGTCACATGTAAACAATTCGTTAGCCAGATATAATTTCCAGATATTAATGAAATCATACTTACACCTAAAATAATATGGCTAGAATACATATAAATGAAAGACACTAAACCTGTTTGAATCTGGTATAATCATGTTATACATGGTTGAATCATGTTATACATGAACAAGGGGAAGATATTCAGTAAGCACATGTAAAGAAAAACATACAATCATAAGAGTGGAGAATATATAAGCATTTGGGCTACTTCTTCATGCAGCTTACTTATGCCTGCAGGTCCAGTTCTAGCCCAATTTCATATTTGCTACTTCTATTTAGTGATGGAGCGTCGCTGTGTACTCTGTGGGTCAGTCAATACCCAGTTCATGATGGACAATTCAGGCCGCATAGTGACTTGATTGGATCCATTTGGCTAGCAGACCCTAGAGAGACAAGAAAGCTTCTCCCTAGAGGCTCGGGGAAGAAATTTATGCTAATGCTCTGAGTTTAGATGATTAACCTCTATATCTGTGAGGCAATACAATTTGTTGCTTAAAACCACCCACATCTGATGACGCTTTATAGCGCGTCTGGGAACACAGGACTTTTGAAGGCTACCCTTATGGTTGCTGCACTGCCACATAAATTAAGAACTCTGGGTTCACTCTATTTAATCTCAAGACATAAATATCTTTTAGACTCATGAGTGAAAGAAAAGGGCATGGTATATATCATGAAGGCTAATTTGGGTCAGTTTAAAACAAATACTTCTGAAAAAATTCACTGGGATAAATGCAGAGTCATGCTGGCCTGTTAGCACAGCAATTTTTGAAGATAAAATGCTCATTATTCAGAGAAGTAACTAATGTCTGCATTATTCCTGGAACTCAGTTTGTGATTGTTGTTAACCAGAACTAATATGTGGTTCTAGGTCAATGATCTCACCAGATCAAATGAATTCTAAAACTGAAAAGTGGGATTGAAGGCCCAGGTTAGGCCCAAAGAATGTTGATGTTAGTAAAGTGTGAATTGGTGTGGATAAATTCCTGGCATTCACACTCAGTTCTGAATGTAACTGAATCGTACTTATCTGGAAACATGACTAGAGAGTTTATGAAAGAAGAATCTGGCCACAGCCACTTTTTGGCCTGGGTAAGCCCAAAAAAACCATAAGCACAGCATTTTTTCACCAGATCATATTTCATTATTTGGACATCTGGCTAATCTGCTGAAAACATATATTTGTGAATAATATATGAGAAGCCTTTCCTTTTCATAAATAGAGAAATACTTGACTAGAGGTTTTTTTTGGAATCTTTGCAAATGCTGTTTCATTTCAGCAACAATATTGTTTTCCATCCCTTTTGCTTATATTAAGGGAGAAAGAAGACCCATGTTTATTGGTACATCACAATTTCTTCTATGTTTTAATAAGTTGCTCTTAGAAAACAAGCCCAAAGCCACATGCATTATTTCTATATGTCTCCAACTGTGTGGAAAATTAACAATTGGAAACCTCAGTATAAATAAACATATCTCATTCATCTCTCAGGTAACACTGATGCCTTATTGGATAAATGATTTGATCAAGTAGTAAAGCAATAGACAAAAGGTTTGCCTCTGAAAGAGTGTTCTGCTAGAAACAGCAATTTCTCTTTGTTTTGGTACTGTATTAGCAAAATATTTCTCATTTAAATTCTGTAACACATTCATTTGTCTTAGGCATTGAGCTATGTCTCTGGTCTAATTTGTGTCTATAGGTGGCAGTGATCCTTCACCTTCCAAATGTGTGGATTTAAATGTATTGAATTGAAAATGGAAGATAAATTGATGAAATAAAAACAAACCTTAGGAATTTGTTTTGTATTTTCAGGTAGGGTCTACTAGTTTTATGAAAGAATAGGCTTATTTTGTTCAAATCATGTTAGGACTAGTAGGGTGAATGATTTGCCAGTCTTAAAGGCACCCTGCCTTGTTTGGGACCTTCGATGTAGGTAGATTTCTTATGAATATTTGGCATGTGTTCTTAGTACACCAAAAACAAAGTAACAGAACCAGTCAGACCTGTATTTCCTCACTGCCCTCTTACACAACATCATCAATAGCAGAATATTAGTATGGCAAAAACCTTTATACACACACACACACACACACACATATATACCGATTCCTTTACATGTAGAGGATGTTTATTTTTTCCCATAGAATGCATGATTTAATCTCAAACATAATAGGAGACATAGATTACACAAATTTTATTCAGTATTTAGCTCTACAAATCTTTTTGTGTTTGTTTTTGTTGATGTTGGGTTTCATTGAATTTATTCTAATTTATAGAAGCACCACATGGCAGAATAGGACTGAAACAAGGGTTTTCCAGTTCTACAGTCTATAATAACAGCAATATATGTAGAGATTAGATAGCCTGATTTTTTTACCAAATTGCTTCTGGGTAGATTCAAGCTTCCAACTATTTAATTACTGATCAAGTGCTTAATTTTGTACCAATAGGATTACTTTTCTCCATTGTTAACCAAACTAAATGGTTGTTTATTGTAATTCATAGTGAACCTGCAGGAAATATCAGAACAGGCTTAAATGGTTTCCAAATCTGTAATCTTTACAGAAGCAAATTATCAACCCTTTATCCTTAGAAACAGATGGTGGGTTTGAACTTCCAACCATTTAGTTAGCAATTGGCATTCAGGAACTTAACCAGAGAGTCACCAAGACTCCTTTTCTTTTCTTTTTTAATTTTTTTTCATTTTCCCAAGATTAAATGATTATTAAAAAAGCACGCCACACTGTGTAGAAATCAGCATTCTCTCCCATAATTCTGTGCACCTGGGACTCAGAAGTGCCACTGTCCCAGCCCCACATCTTCAAATTAACATTCTCAGGTCACAGCAGTAAGTCTTCCCAAAGGGGACTTTTTCTTTAGTTTAAAGAAGACCAAAATAATATCAACTTGTAGCCTTCCCCAAATTAATTACAGTAACCTAAATAAGACTATGGCATGTTCAGGATGTACTAGGAATAATGGTAGCTGCACGTTCATTGTGTGTTTGCAATGTGTATTATTAGTATACTATTATTAGCTCTTTGAGTAGTTTAACTTATTTATACACACAAGTACTTTACTAAATAGATGTTACCTATGGAAATCTATCTTAAGATGAATTTTTCAGATTTTAACAATTCTAAACTCCAAACTTGTCTTAAAATGATTACTTTTTAACAATGTGTACCTGTAAGGCACGAGTTGGAATAGGTAAATTATTACTGACAATAGTGAAACAATCAAAGTAGTCAGTTTCCCCAAATGCAGAAGTGGTGTCAGAAATTGGGAAGAAAATTCTAAGAACAGCCAATGAGTCATATTTTAACTCATAAGAATCATATACTTGTTGTTTTGCAGGAAGAGAAATAATAACTTAGACATGTTTTCCCTGTACCTGAAGCTAGAGGAAAATATATTCCGGTTCTAAAAATTGTAAAGTCAAATAAAGATTCCAGTGCAAATGGTTTTTAGTAAATGTGTGCATTTCTTATAAGAAATGTAATACCACCAACTCGTTTGGTAGTTCAATAGGTAAGGAAAAAGACAGCCATTAAGGGAACTAACTCAAAAAGTAATTTGTATGACCAATAATCACATGGGATGTCAGTTAACACCACTGATCATAAAGGAAGATACAAATTGAAACCACAATAAGAAAATACTTTACTCTCCCTAAGATGACTTTTATTAGAGAAACAGAGAACAACTAATTTTGGTGACATGTAGGGAATTTGGAGTCCTCATGCATTGTTGGGGAAACAGCTGTAGAAAGGAATGCATCTCATGAAGGGTCTTCCTTTCTTTTTTGCTGACTTTCTGTTTTACTAATAGACACATAATGTCATCCTTCATTTATGGCTTCTCCCAATTACACCAAACACAGAATGCTGAGTGGAAAGTCAGACAAGATAAAAGTGCAAAGGAGCTTTAAAGAGATTATGGAAAAATGCAAAGAAAAGATTATGGAATTTTGCCATCAGACGTTTGAAACTCCCATGTGTTTTATGATCCCATTTTTTATGATGCACAAAGTATCTGCATTACACAAATATAGAGGTCAAAGCTTTTTAAAGGTTTTAGGAGCGAATGGAGTAAGGGAAGTCATTTAGTCAAGGGGTAATGCATTTTTGTAATAAGAAGGCCTGATAGTATAGTGGTAAAGTGTTTATAGTGTTTATGTGTTGGACTATGAACCTCATCATCTGCATTTGGAAACCACGAGCTCTTCCGTGTAGGGGTTTTCTACTGTGTAAACAATTTCTTCATCAGATACCTGTAGGCCACTGGGCATCAGCATTGGATTGAAGTTGCTGTTAAGACATACGCCAAATATTTGAAATTAATAGTGCTGAAGATTGTATAACATGGCATATTAACATGGTAATTCACATTTTACATCTAAAATTTCAGTTGTAAAAATCATTTAACTGGAAAATATGTTGTATATAGTTTCCAATAATCTAATAAAGGTGATTTCTTAGTTGAAATCTGAATGTGAAGAAATTTTAGAAAATTTCAACACATTTACTTTAGATTTCTTAATAATAATACCATGATCCTTATTTTATTTAAGTGAGTACATAGTGACACAGTAAGTCCCAGAACTTGGATTTGGATTCTGTCTTTCTCTAAAATTTGGATGTCACATCTTTGTAGCATATTTCTTTCTAATGAAATTACCACAAACACTCTGTAACATTTATCATACCATCTGGAATGAAAATGCTATGGGAAATTTTCAAGATCATATTTTCTTTCTTGAGTTCCTGTCTCAGTGTATGTTACTAGGAACTTGTGTAGTCTTAGAAAGAGGTTAAGAAGGAAGCTTCATCCTTTTCTCTGTATTCCTGTGACTCCTTTCTTCTTAAAAGTTGTTGAAAAAAATTCAGGGAATGTAAGTCAGGTAAGAGGTTGAAAACACCTGCTTTACATATAGGACCAATCCATACTTTGATCCCAAACTTTCATTAGTAAAGCAGGCACTGCATTTTAATTCATCTCTGGCTTTTGTGCAGAAATATCACGTATGATAGCACAGGTTGTGTCTATTTTTAATTGGTTCTGTTCTTGTCTATTTTTTAATCAGTTCAGGATCTACAGGATAATGTGGATGAAAGATTAATTCCCTCTTATCTCCCAATATATTTGCCTTACTAAGTATATGCCAGAAGAACAAAGATATTTCACTTTATGTTTATTAGGAAAAAAGACAACAACTGTTTAAAGAAAAAGTAAAACATATTTCTTGCTATGTCTTCTAATGAAATATGACTTGCAGAAAGCCCATTAAAATGAGAAATGTGCTTTGGGGTCTTTATAACACAAAAATATTAGCAATGATATCAGACTTTTGAGTTTTTAAAGGAACACATAAAAGCAAGGTTTTATCAATTCAGTATTTTTCATTTAAGTATATGTGAGGTCTCAGTCCACAGAAGTATATTACTCTAAATATGAATAGAAACTATGTATTTTTCACTATAAAGTATACTGCATTAGAAAAATATATAATTCAGATTTTTTAAGGGATAACTTTACTCCTAAACTTATAATTGGCGGTCTTTAATGTTGAACATCATACCTCTTCCTAATCTTTCACTAATAATTGAGAATCATAATAGTTTGATTTTTTAGTAAATTCAACCAGCCAATCAATAAACAAACAAATGATAAATGTATTCTACTGTAGTTCTAGAAGCACAGGAGAACATTTGGCATAAATGTTTGCTATGTAATTAACAATTCTTTCACAATTACAAGTTGAAATCAGAGGACACAGTATATATGTATATACTTACTTTATCAATGGTATATGTCAATCCCACTTATTGCAGCAATGATTTAAATCAATATGAGTTACTATATCAATGATGTACATCAATATCATTGAGTACATCAGTGGTTTATTGATTACATAGCAGGTGATTTCCAGTAAGAATTTCCATCAATTTTCAAGTATAGTGCACAATTTTAATAATGCAAACAATTATTTTCCTTTCATTATGTTTCTACCATATGTAAAATGATATTAACTACCATAAAGCAGTGACAACAGCAATTGCAGCACATTAAAGAAACTGTTCCAGATACATCTTCCAGACACATATAAAATCATGTTTGAGTCTTGGTGGTGCAGGGGTTGTGACTTTGGCTGCAAGCTACCCAGTCAGCAGTTGTGAATCACTCGCTGTTCTGAGGGAGAAGGACAAGGCTTTGGGAAGAGCTGCAGTCTTGGAAGTGCACAAGGGCACTTCTTGTCTCCCCTCTCAGACAGCATGGAGTCAGAACATTCTAAGATACTATGTCTTAGGGGGATTAGTACCTACAGATTATGATCAGAAGACTGCCCTTAGCTATTTAAAATAGCAATGAGAGTCTATATTGTTTATTAATGTAGGGACTTTAAAAACCTCTTTGCATTTTCATTCAGTAACATCTTCCATGCTTTGCGCTGTGTGCAATCATTCCTGTTTTTGCAATTGGATCCCTCTTTTATAATACATTTGGATCCAAATTTGACAGGTTCACATACTTGTACTTCTACCAAGTTCCCATTATCTGACTGGAGCTGTGTGTGCACCTTTAATGAAGAATTTGTATTTTTACTAAATAATGAATAAATTGTGTGTGAATGGTGTGTGTTACTTTGCTGATAAGGAAAAAATAATGACATTAATTATCTAATGGCCCAGGGGTCATGGTTTTATCACTTCTCATTATTAAGTACTTTGTCTTCTCCCAGGCATATCTGTAGGATTTAAGTGGATTTGACTGAGAGTGGAATATTGCATGAGGATACTGATAATCACATATTCATATTCCACACATGAATCCCTTTCATTCAGAACTCTGCCTTGATGATTTCAAAGATTACATACTCTTTGCAGGAGAAGAGGTTCTGTATAAGGGATGTAATTGGGATTAGCTTGGAATAGAGAACACTTTAGTCAGATGGGCTTACTCTAATACTCCAAGTATTAGAGTAAATAGGATTCAAGAAAATATTAACAAAATGCTTTTGTCAACACTCCTAATAATATTTAGAAAGCTTTATAATTTCTTGTTCCCAGATGTTAGAATTGGGGCTTTCTTGTACATCATTGATGCTAGAGGAACTACTAAGATTAAATTTGCATAGTCAATTATTTTGTTTTGTATCAATTTTTAACTCTCCTCTGTTAATGGCTTATAACAGGTTTCACATCTCTGGGACCACATTTTTTATTATTGACAAATTCTTCAGATAATCAAGCAGATAATACTGAAAGTAGTTTGAATTTACTCATCTAGTGTTCATTTCACATTAACTGACCTTATAGAGAATTGACTTTTGACAGAGTTCCAAAAGGTCAATGAAATTCCTTCAGGAAAACCTCAGATCTGGAAGTTTCTTTGAAATTGGCATGATTAAGATTCCCCTGCCATTTTATTTTATGAGCATATAATTTTTCAATAGTTATAATATCATTGCTAGCAGTAAATCAACATATAGTATCTTTCTTCAGCTATAGAGTAACCAATGATATTCATATCAAATACAGTATCCTTTATGATCTGGTCATCTGGCATGCCTGAGAATAAATGAATTCTAAAAATGTAGCAATGCATCTTATCCCTATACTGCTTGGTGATGCAGCTGCCTGCTTGTGCCATATATGGCATCTATCTAAATGTGTAACTTTCTATTCTATAAGATATAAATCAGAAAGGTTTATCATCAAGCATTAACTTTTCCAGTAAAATGTCTTAATTGACAAAAAAGACCCTTTTCAAACCTTGTTCATTTGTAAAGGGGTAGGACATAAATCTATATTTTAGGACAGGTTTGGAGACATCAGGCATGAAAGCTAAGGTTTTTGAAATGAGTGATACCAATTAACATCCCCAAACCCCTTAATAAAAATCAGTTCAAGACATCAGTTGGGGGAATGAATTAAATATTTGACCAGTATGAACTGAAAATTTTATTAAAACTCTAAATTGTTCAAGCAGAAAAAAGTTTTCCAGCCTTAGTTTAAAGGAAAACCATTCAATCTATAAGACCTTCAAGTTGCCGAAGGACTAGATAGTGCCTGCCTACCACTTGACTGAATTCCCTGACTGAACAGAATCTCAATAAAAGGTTCTAGATAAGAGTGAGAGAAAGCAAAACTAAAATCCCCAAAAGAACAGGGTTAGTGGTCTGGCAGGGACTGGTGGAACCTCCAATAGATGAACCCTAGACAGTCTTCTGGCCTGCACTGGAACTCATCTTCTGGACTCAGATTTCCCTCAAATAACAGAGAACTGGACGTCAGCACCTCCACCAGGAGGTTCCTGCTCTTAGGACAATAAGCCTTGTGAGATAAAAATATCATCTGTCCAGAGGTATAGCTTGGGAAGCAGGTAAAGACAAGGATGAGTGGAAATGCTCTTCAGAGAAAGGGTGTGGGAAGAGTGTTTTTACATTGTGAAAACTGCAGCCAATATGACAAAATAAAATGCATATGGATTCTTTAATGGTAATCTCACTTGTTCTGTACACTTTCACCCTAAACACAATAAATAAATAGATAAATACTGTTTTATGAAAACAGTAAGTAGGTCCGAACTTTTAAGTAGGTCCGAACTCCACAAACAAGTTAGTAAAGGGCACAGTGGATTAAGAGGTGAAGAACACAGTGGGGAAAAATGAAGGAGAGATGGGTATTCAGTGATAGACAAGGGCCGAGGGTCTGGGCAGCTAGGACATGGTCAATAGATGGTCACGGAGAATGTTCCAAAATATGTGGCGTTAGAGACACAGACAACGTCGCATTTAAGCAAGGACATAAAACAGTGGCAGAATGAATCATGAGACTTTCTGAGTCAGCAACAGTGTGGATTCCATGAGATAAGAACTCTAACATGCTTTTATCACAGGAGTAGATAATGATTCTGTTGTGTGACTATTCATACCTTAATGATGTCTCACCTCTGAAGAAAAAAGAATATGCCATAAATCTGTTTATATGCCCACGATGTAACCACAAAATGTCCTACTTCACATACATTTGTTAAGAGGCTAATGAAGGGAATTTGGAGAACCCTTTGTATCAAGTTCCAAGCAGATACTTTCCTTACAGACCACCAGCAGAATGTTGGCAGTTGTGCCCTAAATTGATACTTCTTAATACATTAATACAAAGTTCAAACAAAATACTAAGTGTGTCAGGATTGGCAGTATATAAATATGATCCATGGCTAAAGCATTACATATCCTATGGTCAGATAAGGTTAGGGATGATCAATCGATACTCACATAAAGTTAATTCCTAGAATCTGTTAAACAAAAACAGCAGCAAATGTCCACTTGCAAGGAATTAGTAGAACTATAGATGGCCTTTGGAAAAGGTTAGAGGACATTTTAGGGATCTTAGATATAAAGGTTGTTTTGTTTTGTTTTTCATTTGAGAGACCAGAGCTCTGAGTAGGTGATAACAGAACCACAAATGAATGCCAGATATTCTTGCAACTGGAAAACAGAGGTGGTCATTGTAGGGAAGAATCTGTACAAGGCTAAATTTGAATGATTTGTTGGCTTTTATTCTGTGTTTAAACTGGGCCAGAGTTTGTCTGAGAGTTTGGAGTGGAGAAGACACTGCAGGTAATTTATACGAGTCAGGAGACAAAGAGCCAAGAAGTCCATTACCCTACAAATGGATTTCTGAGAGTTATTTATAAGGAGGACAAGCTATTTCAGTGTGTATCCTTGGGAAGTGAAGAAACCTTAGGAGGGGGGAAAACCTTACTTACTTGTGATAATTTAAAGTGAGTAGACTTTAGAAGTAGACCATTGACTTATAAATGGTTTGGCAGACCTCACTTGCATCCATTTGGAGTAATTAAACTTAATCTGTTTAGGATGCAGTCTTCTTTTATTCGTTGGTATTTTAAGGACTGGTTTCTATTTACAGAGGTAAATGGAATGGCTTCATATTTTGCATAATCATTAAACTGTTTATAGTAAAGTCATTATGGCACAACAATCGTAAACAAATTAGTCTACTGGAATGGACTGAAATGAGGTGATACTGTTTAATTTTTGGATGGGTGAAAATTATCTTTGCCTTAAGTCAGTGTGTAGAAGAAAATAGATTCATAATTTATTTTGATGGTTCAATCTATTCTCTGAAGGACCTGTGAGGGTGATATGTTGACTTTTCATGTTCAATCCAAAAGATGTCATGAAAGCATTCTCTCTCTCTCTCTCTCTCTCTCACACACACACACACTCAAACCCCACCCAACTCTCCAGTGTAACTGAAGTCCAGAAATGCGATATTAGTCCATGAGTTCTTTTTCAATCTCATATAGCCACAAGTGATGGCCCAGATTCCAGAAAGGTCACAGCTGGGCTTGCAGAGTTGCATGGATTCAAGGTTGGCAGAAACCTGGCAGGGATTCAGCAGCTGCCAGGGTGACCAGACAGCAGGGAAGGAGAAGGGGAGAAAGAAGGGAAGAATGCCACATCTCCAAGGAGACCACATCAGGTTGTGACCTGATTGATAGGTTTGACTCCACCCCCATCTAGGAGTGTCTAGTTGGCACACACACACACACACACACACACATGCACACAAATGTCATCTAAATATCCCATCTTCCAAACTGATCTGCTGTATCAGTTACATGAAAGACAGAGACATCAGTTTAGCAGAATATGGTGATTATGAGGAATTCCCCAGTGGACACTCTAAAAGTACCCTCCCATGAAGAATCCCTGGAGAACACAGGATGATCTCAGGAACATGATATTAAAAAGTTTTAAGAAAAATGAAAACTGCACTGGCGATACAAAGATAAATAAAATTGAACTGAAGTTTCCTTGTTGTTGTTTTCCCATGGCAGCAATGCCCCAGAATATTCTTTGAGGATGACAAAGCATGCTCTCTTAGAATTTCACTGCGGAGCCAGACCCCTATCTAGCCCATAACCCTGATTTTGCCACTTTGAAATTTTTTGTTCTGCAAATGCAAATAACATTTAAAAGGAATATGGTTCAGTAAGTTGAGGGTGTCTACACTGCCATTTTTTATGTGCTATAAATCAAAGAGTGCAGAATCCTTTGGATTGCTAAGTTTTAGGGATAGGAGCATCAGTTTCACAAGTCAGTAAGCCTACACTTAGGGAAAATGTTAACACAGGCGATACACACATACCTTAGAATAAGCAATCATTTGAGATCAAGAAGGCAGCATTTCTTCCAGGAAACTGTTTAGAAGAGTGATAATGGAAGAGTAGAGGGAAGGTGAGATTGTGAGGGAGACCAGATTTTAAGAATGTACATATAACCTCCTTTCTGTGGATGGAGAGCAGAAATGTGGGTGAAGGGAAACATCAGGTGGTATAAGTTATGACAAAATAATTTATAATAATTTATAAATAATTTATAAATTAGCAAGAGTTCATAGCAAGGGGTTGTGGGAGTGAGGGGAAAATGAGGATCAGATACCAGGGGCTCAAACAGAAAGTTAGTGTTTTGAGAAGGATGAGGGAAACAAATGTACAAAAGTCCCTGACAAATTGGATGCACAAGCAGATTGTGATAGGAGTTGTACAAGCCCCCAATAAAATGATTTAATTAAAAATGATATGCAAAAAATAGGTTAGGCAAGAAGGAGGCGTTAAATTACGAAACTCAAGAAGTTTGTGTGAGTGGTTTTACGTGGAGAGGATTATAATGGATGAGGAAAATATATAGGGATTGTTGAATGTAATATAGATTGTCCTGTTTCATCCTTCACCCAATTCAAAATAAAAAATAAAATAAATAAACACACATCAATGGAGGATCTGCTGAGAGATGAAAGTTTCTTCACATTTTGATATTGTTGCTTAATAAGATTGTGATTTTGCAGTTGTACTTTTCTTTTGATTAGGAAGGAGATTAAAAGCAGTTAACAAGGAGTATAAATGAATTCCTGGTGTATTCATATCATTGAGAACGGGAAATATTCAATGTGGATATTTCAAAAGGGAAGAAGTTAATTTAAAAGAAAGAAAATATAGTAAATAATAATTTTCTGTTGACAAAATGGTGGGTGGGTAGAATCCACTAGTTACTCTTAAGAGAAAAATGATACAGCCTGATTCTATAAGCCCCGGTAACAATTTTGGGGCTCCTCTGCCCTATAGTGTCCTTATGACTTTTCTTGACTCAATAGCAAGGAGTTTGTTTGTGTCTCCTCACCCCACTTTCCCCCCTCCCCCTGCTTTGGCTTAATTTCTTAGGAACTCTGTTGATATTGCCTGCTAGACCAGTAAATGTAAGATTGGCAGTTCATACAGAGCAGTCACTCCATGGTGGAAACACGAGGCTTTCCACAATCTTAGAAATTGACAGGGGCACTTCCATTCGACCCTATATTGATTTGATGGCAGCGAGTTGAGTTTTTGAGCAACTGCCCAGTTTCTCATCCACTAAATAGGAATATTCTGGTAACTGCTCCTTAAAATTATTATTCCAGAATATAAATTTATAAATTATTCTATACATGTAATGTGCTTAGACCATAGTGAGTTCTCAAATGTCTATTATCAAACTATTTTATAATCATAGGTATTATATTTGAATTTATACATTTGTACATCGTAAAGAATTGTATTAGAAGAGGTCTACCCTGATGTTTAGTCTTCGTATTGAAGATGAGTTATTTTGAGATTCATTTCTAGAAACGAGGCACATGTCAATAGCTACTATTAGTTGAAGCTTTCCATTTGATTAATAAAATTTCTTCAAGGTATCACAAACTTCAATAAGCAATTTGCCACAAATTCCTTTTTTAGTGAGCTGTGCTGTTCTAGAAAGACAGTTTGGAGAATTTAGCAGATAGGTGGCCTCAGGGATCACTATTGAATTTCAGGAGTAGAAGGCCCCTTCTTTCTCTAGTTAGCTGATAATAGTTTCAAACTCCTGATCACAGACCAATGAATAATCACTAAGCCACCAGGAATTCTTTATTATGATTAGAGAGTGCAGCCTGTTCATATGAACCACTATTTAAAGTGCGAGTTGAGACTATTTTAGATGGAAATTCACCTAGACTATATAAACACTGAACTCCAAACTCACTGCCTTTTCACTAAGTCCAAGTCATAAGAGCCCTTTAGGAGAGAGTAAAACTGCCCTTGTGTGTTTCTGAGTGTGTAGCTCCCCCCCCCCAATAGTTCTATTGAGGACTATAGCACATCATGTACAACCACAGTTCAGTCATATTTAAAGAGTTGTATATGCACCAGCACCATAAGTTCTAGAAATCCCCCCTCCTTCTATATCCATCATTCACTCCTCATTTCTCTCCTCCTCAATAAGCCTCACTCCCATTACTCTTTCTATACATCCACCCATCCCCTGCTCCAGATATTGGAAAACATACCAAGAAAATAAAAGAACAAAATGAAAGAAGCAAATGTATTTTTTAAGTAGAAAGAAAAACTAACTACAATATTCAGGCAAACAAGATAAAAAGCATGTCATGAGAGAAAAAAAGCAGGTAATATTGAAAAAGAGGGTGAATCCAAAACAGGTCAAGAGGGAGATTGAAGATACAGCATAATTGGCTTCCATAGTGTGAACTAATATAAAGTAATTACCACAAGCATAGAAAAGAATGATTCTTCAAGGTGTGTTGCTCTACAGACTAGAAATTGCTAGTCTGACAGAATATCCGCTCTCCTACTTCACTTTGGGTTGTTTATGCTGCAGATCTTCTATAGAAGCTGGCCACAGTCTCTGACCTGATCTATACATTCAGACTTGGTAGCCCTCCCACGGGAGCCCTGGTGCAGTGGGGTGTGCATTCAGTGGCAAGCCGGCAGGTTAGACAGGCCTTTTCTCTCCCTTGAAGATTTAACAGTTTTGGAAACTCAGGGCACTTCAACCCTGTCCTACAAGGTTGCTATGCATAAGAATCTACTCAGTAGCAGGGAATGGCAGTTCCTTGAAAGGAGTGTATCTGTGTCCATATCTCTGCACATGGCCTATTTATCTAAACCAAAGAACTTCACATATTTATGGAAAGCTTCCTTTATCTGAGTAGTGAAATACTTTATTCTCTATCTAAAAGTTCCATTTTCCCACTGACTTTTGGAATGCCCATTTAATTCATGTATGTTATTGTTTATGTGTTTCAAGATAACCCTGATTAAAAACAAACCTGTTTTATGAACTTAATAAAATTTCTCTAGGATTTGTAATTCATACATTGTAGAAAACAGGGTGAAGCAACGAAGAGTAAGGAAACAAGGAGGTGGAGATAATCCACTAGAAAACATCATTTGTGCATCTTTCTCTTAAGATGTGGGGAAACATTTATGGTTTTTTAAAAGTTGTACTTAAGTAGTACACTTGGAAGTGTCTTTAATTCTGCCTTACTGTTTGTATCATTGTTGTCTTTAATGAGATCCTCTATATACTGGTAGTTTCATATTAGCCAGGTTTTCAATGATCAAATTACTCCTCTTCCCTTTGCTCTCTGCTAATTGAAAATACCATACTGTGATTAGTTTCAAATGGCTATAAGAGTAATATAAATGGGGATTCTGAGTTCTATCTAGGGTGTCCTCAGTAATAGGTTGCAGAACTAATTATAGGGACTGAAAGCCTTTGTGGACTTAGAGGATGGGAGGAAAGCTGAAATTATGGCAACAATTTCTCCAATGCTCAAATTACCATAAGATGCTCAAATAGATTAGTGAAAAGAATAATGAAATATGGACTATGGACCTTGGCCCAATTTCTAATATTCTTGGTAGCTAACTTATCACAAAGTGATGTTACAAAGTGTTGTTAAATAGAGGTATATTTTTGTTATTTTTTGTTGTATTTAAAATATTTTGATTATGTGTACTCTTCCTTAGATAGTCTCCTTATGAATTGAAAAAAAACCCTTAATAGGTTAGAGAACCCTTCTTAAAATGCATCTCAAAAGAGTTCATCTTACATATTTGAAAGTTTGTCAGGAGACACGAGTGGTGGGGAAAAAATCACTATGTCTGTTAACGTAGACCAACAGCAAGAAAGAGGAGGGCTCTCAAGGAGATGAGGTGGCACAGTGGTTGCCACAATGGTCCTAAGCAGGGAATCGATTGTGAGGAAATCACAGAACCTGGCAGTGCTTTGTTCTGTTGTGCGTATGTTCATCATGAGTCAGGACTGACCAGCTGGAACCTAAGGAGAGTAGTACAGCAACAGCAAAATGCATTGTGAGCAAAAATGATCAGGGAGGCTTTTTGAACATTGAAATGTTTGGACTTCATGTATGGAGATTTGCTTGAAGAATTATAGGACAGAGTTCAAGAATTGTTATATTCAATAAACATTAAATCATTTGGATGCAGATAGGACAGTGATATTCCTCTGGGAACTCTTTTTGAGTATTGAAAGATACTGTTCAATTTTAGCCATTTTAGTATAACTGCCAATAAGTTATGGTGATGAGTGTAGCATGTATTGAGTGTTATATGGATGCCAGCATTGTTCTGAGTGTTGTACATGCATTAACCTCAATAATCTTTCCTCTCCCTATACATTTCAATGCGTCTATTAGCAAGGAATCCCCAAGAGTTGGACACTGCTCTGATCACATTGCAGATGAGTTACAAATAAACACTTCAAGCCTGCTATCTAGTAGTTGTGGTTCGATGAAAAAGACATAATTCTAAGCTTCCTAAATTATTGTGTTCATTTGCATAATAGGAGCAAAAGAAAATCCTGGGAGGATTCATTGAGAGTAGACTTGGAGCAGAATAAATTGCCCATATCCCTCCTCCCACTCCCACACTACCCATTCTTCTATGCACTCAACACACACACACACACACACACACACACAACTTCTCACATTGTGTTTTTGTGTTTTCAAATACCCTGGACAGAGATATTCATTTTTCTTTCTGACGCACAAAGAGATCAGCCATTATTCTCCATTCTGTACATCACCAGTGGTAAAACAAGAAAGAATTAAATCTGGCCAATTTAACAATAAGTTATAATTATAACAACAATGTTTCCTTTATTTTTCTTATAAGAGTTTCAAAACACATAAAAAATATATAGTGATGTTTGGAGTTATATTATGAGAAATATCTGGGCTTAATTTTCTGAAAAGGAAGCTAAATGTGGACTATGTATTTCTTTTCAAAATACATAAACTGAATTCGCTGCCGTCGAGTCCATGCCAATGCATAGGGACCCACATGACAGGGTGGAACTGCTGTGGTGAGTTTCCAAGAGGGTCCCCTTTAGAGGGATAGAAAACCCAGGCTTTCTTCCACCAAGAGGCTGGTGGTTTCAAACTGCTAACTTTGTGGATCACAGCCCAATGGACAGCCACGACGCCACCTCTCAAAATACATAAGGTTATCGTTTCACTGGTGTTTTTTTTTAAAGTAGGTGTGTGTGTGTGTGTGTGTGTGTGTGTGTGTGTGCGTTAAGAGCCATCACATATTAATAAGCCTACTGGTGATAGTGGAAATGCACATTTACTTAAATTATGGGATTTTTGGAGTCTAATGAACGGAATCAGCAGGGAGGCTGTCACGATGAGGGATAAGGCAACCACGATGGAAAAGGAAAGCTAATCTGTCTTGAAACGTCAATTAAGTTTAATGTTTTGAATAAATGGACAATCGCAAAACGATTAGCTTGATTGAAATCGTGCACTTAAATGTTTGTACTTTGCGGTCTAAACCCTTGACAAATGAAACAATAACCCTGACTTTAGTTTGTAAATGTAATGCTTTCATTGATTTTTTTTTTCGCTCATGAAGTGCCTACCATTTAATACGATTATGTGTTCCACTATTACAGCTTATTCCTTTATGGGCACCTGACATCCTTAAATTTAGCCACCTGTCTTGTTTTTTTTTAGGAACGATGGTGTCCGCGTTTCTTTATTACATTCCAGATCAGTCCATGGATCATGCATTTACTATCCATCGCTGTTTGTCTCTGTTTTTAAAAATGACAATTTATTTTTAAACTCCTGGTAGCACTATTTAACCACTGAACCATTTAATTACCTACTCCGCTATGAGCAGAGCCACTTCAGAGTCTGGGGGAAAGAAGTTCACGCAGGAAAACGGATAGAAAACAGCAACTGTTCACACCTCTCTCATTCGGTGCACTGCCAAATATATAGCACAGGAAGCAAACCCCAGACCAATGTTTACAGCAATTGAGGGTATCCAGTCTGTATGCAGCACGGATAATCTGAGGATGTAATTGACACATCCAGTGTGAAGCAAGAATAAATCTACACAAGAATAACAACCAAACAGAAATCCGTTCCCTCGTCCCATTAGGAACTGCAATCAGATGGGTCTTCTAGTTTACATTTAGGCAAATTGAGGGGTTGTCATTGGTTTATTTGCTTGTCGAATGAATATTCAGATTACATCACTCATCCCTCTCTAATTAGTGAGCTGACAGGGAGTGATTAAGCATACCTTATTCATTTTAGAAACTCCTCAAAATAATAAATTCTGCTCTCATTTCAGGCAGCATTTATTAAGTACAACAAGTATGCTGTGTTCACCAGGTTGTCCTTGTACCTTGTGTTTGCATAATATATTCAATTCTTCTAAGCCACATCATGTAATATGCACATGGTCAAGGTCAGTGAATAAAAATGTCAGAAGGCGCATGAGGGAATTAGCTCATTGACAGATTCCAGTATATACAAAATGCCCCTAGATAAGTCCTGGAACTAGAATTTGATTCTGGGTTTTTCATCTCAGAGTTAAGGAAGAGAGATGTGGTAGGAATTTATGGACTTGAAATTATATCTTTGTTTTAATTTATTATCCAATGACCACATAATGATGTTAGGATTATTTCACATGAAAAGACAGAAAATTGAAATAGTCAATGGATGAAAAATTCTCATAGATCTCTTTCTTAAAGATAAGAACAATATATATTTCTATGTTTCATTCAATTTTATTTGTTTTATGCCACATGAAAGGTAGGTTAAACAAATGGGACTTGAGAGGCTGCAGTTCACAAAGTACTGTATGCCTGACCCATCCCTGTTACCTTTGCTTCCTTGAATACTTATTTCTCTGCCCCAGATGAAATCTTTGGAATCTGTGTAGTCTTTCCAGTAGCATCAAAACACGTACAGGTCCAGCATAACGTTTTTCACAGTTTCTGTCACTTTTGTGCTTTAATTGAGGGATTTCTAGGTTCCCAATATAGACTTATGTGACACCTTGACAGTACAGGTGTAATTTGGTACCATATGAGGTTCCAAACGTGGTATAGGGGACAATGCCTGACCTATGGCTTCAAAAGGACAAAGTCAAAATAAATAGTCCAAGGTTGTTCCTATGAAGCATACATCAGACTCTCCTCTACTCTCCAACTCTTTCACAAATTCTACCAGTCACAACACTTTCTTCTTCTCAGCTGGAGTTGATGATGGTTTCAATGACCATATATAACTCAGTCAGTGCTGAGGATTTTGGGGTTTCTTAGGAAGGTTTCCATTTATAATTTAAGATTAGAAATACTCATGATAAATGTGAATGAAGGGAAGGGCAGAGTGGAGACCCAAAGCCATCTGTAGACAATTGGACATCGCCTCACAGAAAGGTCTCAAGGAAGAGATGAGCCAGTCAAAGTGCAGTATTAACACTGATGAAACATACGACTTTCCATACAACATTCTTTACACACACTCTTTAATGTTCCCCCACTATGATGACCCCAGTTCCACTTTACAAATCTAGTTAGAACCGAACATGTACACTGGTACAGATAAGCGCTTGCAGGACAGATAAACCCCTCAGGACCAATAATGAGAGTAACAATACAGAGAGGAAGGATAATTTTTTTGGTGGGGGGGAGGACGGAGAAAGAGGAACTGATCACAGCAATCGACATATAACCCTCTTCCAGGGGGACAAAGAACAGATAAGTGTATGAAGAGAGACAGCAGCCAGTGTAAGACATGAAAAATGTTTAAATGAATTATCAAGGGTTCATGAAAGAGAGAAGGGATTGGGGCTCAAGGAGAAAGAAAATGTTTTGAAAATGATGATGGCAGCAAATGTACAAATGTGCTTCACACACTGGATATATGTATGGATTGTGGTAAGAGCTGTAAGAGCCCCCAATAAAATGATTTATATAAAAAAGAAGAAAAAGAAATATTCACAGTATAGATCTGTTTTCATAATAGCCTTTCTTTTTTCAGTCATGCCTGCTGTTGGTTCTAGACCTCTATGTGATTCCTCAACTTTTTCGTGCTTTGACAAATGTACCCTCAACAATTAAGTCCTCCCTTTGCTAGTAAGTCTTGGCCCAAAGGTGCCTAGCTCTAGTTCAATGGATTGACAATATCCCCACTCTTACCTCTCCCAACACCTACTCCATTAAGTGATGGGAGGCAATCTACTAAGGAATACGTTTTTTGCCTAAAGCATTCAGCTTTCTTGTTCAATGGACTAGGAAGACTGGTTTCTGTATGAGGCTCTTATTTCAGCTAAGCCTATTGGCCACTGCTTCTCTGCTATTTCATTGCCACCTCTGATGACACATCCATCTGTTGGATTGATGATTCACCACAGGAATGTCAGGATCCAAATTAATTGCTCCTGTTAGGGAGATTACAGTTTCTGAATCAAGAGATGACTTAAGTAAAGCATGGTGGTAAAACTGACTTTATAAATGATTTGCTTCATCAAATCTCACATGGAGATTTATCTTTTATCTTACTTAAATTATTATCAAGCTTTCAGTCTTCTTGGATGATGACAGACACCTCACGTATACATGGTCACATTTGACAGTCTCCGGATAGCACAGAGGGTTAAATGATCAGCTACTAACCTGAAGTAGGCAATTCATATCCATATAAATGAGTCTCAAAAGAAAGACATGATGATCTACATTCCATCAGCCATAGCCTTGAAACCCTATGGCAAGGATTCAATGATTCTTATACTATGAAATAATGATGTAATCATGAGTCAGATTCTACCCTATAGGGTGTCTCTTTCTTTTAATTTTTGAAATAACTATGAATTTCAGTTGTTTTAAATTTCTGTGCTTTGCATTTGCTTTTGAACCGGAGAATAAACAAATGTTCTTTTTCTTTGAAAATGTTTATTTTCTTTGAAAACACACATTTCTTTGTTTCATGTATTATTCAATGGAGCAGAATTCAAATGACAATGCTAAACAACTATAGCAAATTCAAGTGTTGTAAAGTTAGTTTGTTGCCAAAGAAATGTGAAGTGCAACTCTATGTACACCAGAATGCTACACTGATGAAGATCAAAGATTTCAGCCTTAAGTATGAATTACAACGCAACATAAAAAGGACAAAAATTCTCAAAACTAGACTGATAGATAACACCATGATAACTGGAGAAAATGTTGAAGTTGTCAAGGATTTTGTCTTGCTTGGCTCCACAGTCAATGTTTATGGAAGCAGCAGTCATGTGATCAAAAAACACGTCGCATTGACTCAATCTTCTGGACAAGAATTGGTTAGGTGGTTGCAAAGCAGGGCAATTATATTGAAGACTAAGGGTGTACCTGATGCAAGTCCAAGAATTTTCAATTGCCTCATATATTTGTGAAAATTGAGCATCAAATAAGGAAGACTGAACAATAATCGATGCATTTGAAATGTGGACTGCTAAAATGACCAATAAATCTTTGTTGGAGGAAGTAAGGCCCGAGTGCTTGTTAGAGACAAGGATGTTAAGCCTTAGTTCCTTGGGCTTCAGACATGGTAGGGAAATTTGTCCCTGGACAAGGACCTCGGGGTTGGTAAAGTGGAGATTCAGAGAGAAGGCAAGGCCTTCCACAAGCCGGATGAACACTGTGGCTGGTCCACGGGTTCCAGTCTAGGAGTAGTAGCATAGGACTGGAGAGAGTTTCATTCTGTTGTGTGCAGAGTCGCTAAGAGTAGGAATAGACTGATGACACCTAGCAGCAGCAACAGCAACAACAATAACAACAACATCCTCCGCATTGTATTTTGGCTCTACTGCACTTGTTTTAATTTTCTTCAGCTTTGATCTGAGTTTAGCTATGAGGAATTGCTGCTTTATTTCACAATCAGCCCTCGGCTTGGTTTTAGCTTCTGATATTGAGCTTCTCCATTGTGTCTTCACACACAAATGTCTTCAATTTAAAATATGGGTATTCCATCTAGATAGGTCTACATTGATTATCACCTTTGTGTTGTGGATAAAAAGCATTTGCTAGGACCAAGCTGTTGGTCTTGCAGGATGCAATCGGGTGATCTCCAGCTTCATTTCTATCACCAAGACCATATTTTCCTATTACTATTCCTTCTTCTTGTTTCCTACTTTGCATTCCAATTAGCAGTAATTTATCAATGCATCTTAATTGCATATTTGATCAATTTCAGACTTAAGATTTTGGCAGAATGCTTTGTTTCTATACCTTTTGGGGTTGGTGTATGAATTTTAAATAATAGTTGAACTGTTTAGATCTTTTTTTTGTGTGTGAGTAGTCATTATCCTTACAACTAGACAATATCTTCACACAGACAGCATTGTACTTCAAGATAAATCTGGAAATGTCCTTTTTAGATGATGAAAGTTATGCCATTATTCTTAATTTTCCATTCCTAGCACAGTAAACTCTTTGACTTTCTGGTTCAAAATAGCCAATCCCAGGCCATTCCAGCTCACTACCACCTAGAATATTGATCTTTAGCTTTCCAGTTCATTCATACCAAGTCACTCTTTTTCTTGATTCATACGTTCCACCTTCTAGGTGCCAATTGTTAATCAAAGTTTACAGCTGCTGCTTCTTATTTTTGAAACATGCCCCATCAACAAATGAAAGTCCTGAGGGTTTAGTCCCACCCCTGTGTCTCATGACCAAGTCTACTTTCAGAAGATGGATCTCTCTCACTTCTCTTTCTGGGTCTGAGGGACTCATCTTCTGACAATGCTCTGCTTCTAGTCATGAACTTCTCATTAACGGACAACATTTTGATGCTTTCTGTAGGATTTTCAGTTGCTAATTCCTCTGAAGTGGACAGTCTGTTCCTTGTCTTAAGCTCTTTTGAGACCTGTTCCCTTTGGGTGACCCTGTTGGTATATGAAATACAAGTGACATAGCCTTCAGGATCATGTCCCAAGCCACTCAGTCAGACAATCTGACAGACAAGTGTGATATTTCCTGACTATGTCTCTGTTATATCTTTCTATTTTAATTTTATTGATGGCTGTATACTTAATTTTATTCTGAGGGTCACATTTCAAGTTATGTATTATTTGTTTCTAATTCTTGAATTATCTTTTCTTCATGATATTTTTGTTTTGCTTTTATTTTTTGTTTTTACTTTTCACTATAGTTTGCATCTCAATCATTTTCTTTAATATAAGAGTGAAGAAAAATAAAGCTTAGGGAATCTGTAACATACACTTAGTGAGTTGCTGATGTTTTGTGTTGTTTGGCAGGAAGATGCAGGAATTCCTGGAAATTATACATTTTTATTATTAAATCACTTTATTGGGGGCTTGTACAACTCTTATCACAATCCACTTATACATCCATTGTGTCAAGCACTTTTGTACATTTGTTTCCCTCATAACACTTGCTTTCTACTTGAGCCGTTGGTATCGACTCATTTTCCCCTCACTCCCCACTCCCCTGTGAACCGTTGATAATTTATAAATTGCTATTATTTTGTCATTTCTTACGCTATCTGATGACCCCTTCACCCACTTCTCTACTGTCCATACTCCAGGGAGGAAGTTATATGTTGATCCTGGTAATCTGTTCCCTCTTTCTCCCTCACCTTCCCTCCACCCTCCGGATACCACCACTTTCTCCCCTGGTCCTGAGGGGGTTTTTCTGTCCTGAATTCCCTATAATCCCAGGGTCTGTCCTGGATGCCCTATAATTCCAGGGTCTTTGTTGTTTGATCAAAGAATCCAATACTGAATATTCTTTTTGTATTCATCCCATCTTCTACTTGTTTTTAGAGGAACTATATTTTCTTTTGAAATAATGGGATAGTTATTTTCTAATGTATTCTCTATTATATTTTCAATTTTCATTTAGTACATCTAAAGAAATTAATCAGGTTTCCTGTATATCTATAGAGTGCTATTTTCTTCTTTTTAGGTAAGGACAGATTTTATAGTTTTATGCTAGTTCAACTTTCATTCTCTTGCTTTGGTGTTGGCTATGGGCAGGGGGTTCCATTTCTTTTCAGTACACAATTCAGCCAATTAAGTAGTAATGGTTTTCTCAGAATTTCAGCTAGAGGGAAGGTTGATGTGACTATTACCTGTTCAAAATACTACCTATATGTGAGTAATTTTGCAAGATAGTAATTTAAAGCTGTTAAACAATTTTTCTCTCTATCCTTCTATCTGATATTTCTGATATGAGTATCATAATAAAATATCAATGATTTTTATGCCACCAAAGTAGATATTTCTGTGATACCCTTATCATATTCAAGACACATAATTATATTTTCACTGTTCACTCAGATAGGTTTTACTTATTAGTTTATGTTAAACATTTAAATTTATTTTATAGCAATTATGATTAAATTTAAATATGCAATATAATGTATTATATAAAGCACAAAGTATATTTATTTTGTTTCCATTTTTGTATTTTGTATTATAACCTCCATAAGTGAGCTTATGAGAAATTGAAGATTTCATTTTTTTTTTTTTTGTTTGGGCATCACTGCTCTCCGGTGGTGGGAGTAGGAGGCCCAGCCCCACTGCTGGAATTGAACCTCCGTCCCAGTGGGCCGCAGTCCCGCGCACAACCACTACGCCACCGGGGCTCAGCCAGATTTCATTTTTTTAAATCATTAGAAAATCAATCACTTATTAAAAGCTAATGCCACTTGGCACAAATCTATATTTTAAAATCCTTTGCCTTGAAATTGTTTCTTCTTTATTTGAAAATAAAAGATTTATAATTTTGTGATCTAAAGAAGTGTTTAAAATAAACAATGGGAATTTTTATAATAACAATATGAAGTTAACTAAAGTTTCTCTAGATATTCTTTTCTTAAAGGACGGGATTGGTCTCATAGTTGCTATTCTGTGACTAAGGCCATCATAATTATCTAAGAGCACATCTTTGTCTTAAAATCCCTGAGATAAGGATTTTCTCTTTTTCGCTGAATTCATTTTCAAGCGACATGTACTTGAAGAGCTATATAGATATCTGTAAGAGAATTAGAAAACTTTGTAGCACAGTGAGTTAAGCACTGAGCTGCTTATTCTAATCCATCTGACACCCCACTGGAGAAAGATAAATCAGTGTACTTTCCTAAAGATGCGTGCAAACATACGGCCATCCTGGGTAGTAGTTCTGTTCCGTGCGATCTGCTTGTTTTGACTTGGAGTTGACCTGATAGCAGTTAGTGTGCTTTGAAGTGGTTTGTGGGATAGTAGCTCACATCTTTTATATATAAATAATTTAATATGCATTCATAAATTCACAAATGAATGCATTTGGTATATATATTTATACCTATGCATGTTTAGTATAATTGATATACAGGCATATATAATGAATCATTTGAAAGTCTTTTGAATAGATCCATAGACTAGCAGCATATTTTGACATGATTCGTATATTCTTAAAGGCTCTCTGGGGACTCTGGTGGGTGAGCATTGGACTGTTAACTGCAAAGAAGGTAGTTAAAAGGAGAAAGTTGAAGCTATCTGCTCCCCTAAATATTTGCAGTCTCTGAAACACTTTATTGCTTTTTGGGGGGCCATGGGTTTGATTGCAACCCATATCAAAACTATGCTTAACAAGGAAAAACACTGCCCAGTCCTGTGCCATCGTCACTATAGTTCCCATGCTGGAATCCCCTGGTAGCAGCCACTATGTCAATCCTTTCACCTGAGGACCTTTGTTTTGGCTCTCCTACTTTTTCACGCAGCATATGCTTCTCCAGGGACTGCTCTCTCCAGAGAACATGTTCAAAGAAAATGAGATAAAAACTCGCCATCCTTGCCTCTGATCATACAGTATGATCATCTGGTCATACTTCCTCAGATGTTTGTCCTTGAAGCAGTCCACAGTGCTTTCAATGCTCTTCTCCAGGTCCACAATGCAAACATATCAATTCTTCTTCAGTTTTCCTTTTTCAATGTTCAACTTTCTCATGCATATGAAACAATTGAAAACACCAGGTGTTGGGTGAGGATCACTTTACTCTTCCAAACATTGTTAGTTTGCAATAGTCTAAAGAGATCTTGTGCAGCAGATGTAATTTAGCTTTTGATTTCTTGACTTCTGCTTCTATGAACCTTGATTGTAATCCAAGCAAGATACAGTATTTAGTAACGTTGAAATTTTCTCCATTTATCTTGATGTTTCCTATTGGTCCAGGTAATCTTTACATAGAGTGATAATCCATACCAAAGGCCGAAATTCTTGATCTTTATCTGAAAGTGCGCCAAATCCTCCTCATTTTCATGAGCACGGTTGTGTTAGCTGCATATCTCATAACTAATACACTACCTCCCTTGCAGATGCCACATTCTTTTTATAACCCAGCTTCTCTGATTATATACAGACTGTATCTGGTTGCTTCCAGAAACACTATATCAGATTGTTTTGATCCGGGGTCAATTTGAAGATAGCATTTTGTTGTGATTGTTTTTAATGAATCAGAATGGACTCCAGGGCAGTTACACGTTCTCAAGTCACTGTACTTATAAAACATGTTTAATGTGGAATTAAGGATCCAGAGTAACATAAAGAGCCCCCATGTTGTATGGTTTATCACATTTCTTTTACTATCTTCCATCACTCTCATATTATTTTGAAGTAAATCACAGACTTATAATTGCATTGATAAGCATTTAAGTTTTATCTATAAAAGGTGATTCTTTTTAAAAAATTTGTATATCCAGAATACCCGAACTAAACTTCAACTAATCCCGTGATATAAATTATCCTGTCAATGATTATATTTCTAATATTCTCATACATAACACTATTTTATATCCTAAGTTTGAAATAGAACTGTGTACTTTAATTTGTTGCTAATGTTTCGAATTTTCACTAGCATTTATTCACCTCCTGGGAATTTGATTGCTGATGAATCTGTGTCACTTTTCACATTTGTCACATTTCTACACAATGTAAGTATTGCTGTCTGGCAGTGCTGTGATTATTTTTCAAAAGTCTCAGTATTTCCTCCAATTTTCTCTTTACCATTTGTTTTCCAAATCTCAATTACTATGCTGTTCAGTGCTAATGTGACCTTAATAGAAGTGTATTATAAGACTTTTGGCCTAAAAATCCTCATAATTCCTTTCATGAATTTTGTGTTTCAGTTTTCTTATATATGATGTTTTAGAAAATATTAGTAAATAAGGTTTACCTGAGAATATATTAAAGCATTTTCAAAAATTAGTTTATTGAGTATCTTCTTTACTTCTGTTTACATACTTATCCTTGATTTTGTGGTTATGAAGCACTAATTAGGATAATGTGAGTAGTTTCTGTTAAATATAATCATGTGAATATTTTTATGGCTCAACAGGTTCAATATGGAAAATATTTGCCTTATTTTGTATAAAGTTTTGATTAATTGACATGCTGTGGGTACTTTACATGGTAAGGTAGATGAATTCAATTATTGCATGTTTTAATTCTCACAACTTTCATGTAGCATATTAATTTATAAGTATTTAATTCTGGCACAGCTTTATCTGAGAAAGACATGATCTTTTGAACAATAATTATCATATTTTTGGTATCCATAAATCATGTTTCTTTTGGTTACCTATACTGATATTTCCTGTTTGCCATTACTGCTTTTAATGTAGCTATATATTAATATTATCAATGATCATATTATGAAAGATAGCTTTTATTTCTGACATGGAGGCAGGTTGTTTTATTGTTTGTTTTGGTCACTTTCAAGGAAAGATGATGGATTATTGATTTTTGATAAGACACTTGAACCACATTCATTTATGAGTAAAGTCTAGGTCTGTTTGGCTAACTCAAGAACACAAAAAGTGTTCCCAAGTAAAATAAGTATTCAGAGAAGAATCAGATACAGACTTAATAAGAAGTGTTGTTCTTGGTAGTGATAGCTTTGTCTTCAAACCCTTTCATGTAAGACATAGAATATTTTTATAGCCAAGTATTGCTTGCTGCATTTGATTTCCAAATACATTTTAATCATACAAACTATCATGTCCGTTTAAGACAGTGTTTATAAATATTGAACCATCCTTTTATAAAAATAAGTTAACAGCTCTTTCCCCCCACTGCCTCCTCTCTCATAGATGTTGACCAACCCAAAGACAAGTGAACAACAAGTGATTCAAAATCATTGCAAGGAGGGTGTGAGAGGCCTTGTAGGGCTTGATCAAATGTAAGGTAACTGAGAAATTACTGAAACCCAAATGAAGGCTGAGCATGATAGTGGGACAAGAGAAAAGTCAAAATAAATAGAGGAACGAATTAGGATGCAAAGGACATTTATAGAGATCTAAATACAGGCAGGCAAATAGGTAAATATATTTATATATGATGATAGGGAAATAGATTTATGTGCATATATTTATAGGTTCAGTATTAAGACAGCAGGTGGACTTTGGGCCTCTACTCAAGTACTTCCACAAGGCAAGAATATTTTGTTCTATAAAATTGCCATTCTATGATGCTCACCTTCCCGACAGGAAGGCTGTAGACAAAAGTGTGCATATGCAATTGTAGTGAAGAAAGGTGATGGTGCCTGGCTGTCCAAAGATTTAGCATCTGGAGTCTTAAAGGCTTGAAGGTAAACAAGTGACCGTCTAGCTCACAAGCACCAAAACCCACATGGAAGAAGCACACCAACCTGTGTGAACATGAGGTGTTGACGGGATTAGGAATCGGGCATCAAAGAACATAAAATCATATCATGGTGTGCCCACTTTGCTTTGGGAATCACTGAAGACAAATATATGTATAAGCAAAAGTGGTGAAGAAAGCGCATTGCCAGGCTATCAAAAGATATGGTATCTGGGTTCTTAAATGCTTGAAAATAAACAAATGGCAATCTAGTTTAGAAATAACAAAGTCCACAATGAAGAAGCACACCAGCCTGTGTAAGCACAAGGTGTCAAAGGGATCAGTTTTCCAGCACCTAAGAACTAAAAGTTTTATTATTGTAAAAGAAGGTGAGTATAGGTTGGGGACCCAAAGTCTATCTGTAGGTAACAGACTTCCTCTTATAGAGGGGTTGCAAGGAGCAGACAAACCCATTAGGGTGCAGTGTAGCAATGAGGAGGCATATAACTTTCCTCTAGTTCTTCAATGCTCCCCCCTCTCCCCTGTTATGATCCCATTTCTGTGTTGCAAATCTGGCTAAACTAGAGGATGTACATTGGTACAGATAGAAGCTAAAAACATGGGAAATCCAGGTCCAATGATCCCTTCAGGACCAGTGATGAGAGTGGCAATACCGGGAGGATGGAGGGAAGGTGGGGTAGAAAGGGGGAACTGATTATAAGAATCTACATATAACCTCCTCCCTGGGCTATCGACACTGGGGAAGTGGGTTAAGGGAGACATCGGACAGTGTAAAATATGGCAAGGTAATAATAATTTATAAATTATCAAGGGTTTGTAAGGGAGGGGAGAGCAGGGAGGGAGGGGAGAGGAATGAGGAACCGATGCCAAGGGCTTAAAAAGAAAGCAAATGTTAGGAGAATGATGAGGGCAGCGGATGCACAGATGTGCTTAGCACACAATGTATGGACTGTGATAAGAGTTGTATGAACCCCCAATAAAAGGATTTAAATAATAACCAGAACAACCACAATTCAGCTGAGGGGAAAAGGCCTTAATTAGAATCTCTGGCAAGGGTGTGGTTGGTGGTTCAGACAATGAGAAAGAGGCGAATTGGCAGCAAAGACAAAAAATAGACAGTCACTTGAATATTAAAATCTAAAAACTTTTTAATCATGTACATTTTTGAATAATTTTGTAAAAATAAAAATATATCCTAACCAAAAAAAAGTTAACCTGAATCTTCATAGCCAGATTCTCATTCTTAAGGAGAAAGTAAAGTTAGAACTCGGGTATATTTAAACATTTCTCTGCTCCATGATTTCCAATATTGTAGTCAAACCTCAATATGATTCTGTGTAGTTTTTCCTAGATATTATAAATGTATCATACATGACTATCTGAATAGGGTATATGACTGTAATAATGCTTCTGCCCACTTATTAGATTTCTGATTACTTTTGTACTCTATGGAAAGCCTTGCAGATTTTTAATAAAATAAGCACATATACTCAGAAAGGGAAAAGAAATAATAAAAGTAACAACAAATGTGGGCAGACATTGAATCCATCTCTCTCCGTGTTTATATGCAAGCTATATTACTTCAAATTTATCATCTGGGGAAATGATCATGGCTAAAATATAATCCTCTAATGAGGCCAATGAATTTTGGAACATAACCTCCAAACAGCATATATAAAAATATGAAACAATTCAAACAGCTTTCGATGGCATGCTAATCATTTATACATTAAGCACACATAGATTATTTCATTGTAACAACACAGGGAGCGCAAGAGCCTTGAGAATTATTCTGCAAAGGCCCAAACCAGCAAAGGCAGGTCTGTATTTTTAATTTATCCAGAGTTTAAAATCAAGGAAAAATAAGTAATCCAGAAACTAAAACTAGGTTTAAATCTTATCTCTCTTTTCACTAGCTAGTAATGTAATTTTGGAAAGATCACTTTATCTTTTTAAATCTCGTCTATAAAATGTATGTAAAATTATATAATGTCTAATTCGCAGAGTTATTGATCAATTAATAAAATCATTTCAGAAAGTGATCATATGGCACACACTAACTCTTCAATAATGTTGGTTTTATTATCATTGTTATAATCTATTCTACAAAGAGTAGGTAATCAATTAATATCTCCCTACATAAATTTTCATAATAAAGTTCCAATTCTACAGAGGGTAGAACCTCAATACTTTTCAAATTAATTAATTTCAACATGTTCCACTTATTATTCACCAAGTGCCTGTTTTTCTCAATGAAGAGATAACAAGAGCATTGGTACTTACATATCCATACCATCACATTATGAGATTTGAGAAAGGATAAATCAGATGAATGGTGAATGGATTTATTTTTCATCCAAAGAATGGCATTCTCTCTATATCTTGCTTGATTTAGAAACTTGATATATACATAGCAAGATGATAGGTAGATATATTGATGCAGACAGGCAAGGGTAGATATTTAATTTCACTAATCTATATGTCCGATAAGAGTGTTAAAAAATGTTTCTAGAAAAGTTTCATTATATTTGAATTCCATTATACCACAACTTTTTGAAGTTCCCATATTTTAGTTTCATTCCATTTGCTTAGTATTAATCTGAACCCATATATTTATATTTCAAATAGAACTACTGTGTTATTTTTATAGTAAATATTACAACCTCAATTTAACTTGTTGCTTTTTCACATATTGAACTTTGTTAAAATTGTCTGTTCTTTAATTATATGAGTTATTTGGTGATATACTTGCTTAGTCTGTACCACAGTAAATCTATATAACACCAACGGGAAGCAAACAGAAAGAAACCAACAACAATGCCGAAACAAAAAAGAACACACTTCAATTGAAAATGAAGCAGATATTATTACAAATGGGAACATCTCTAAAGTGGTCCAGAGAGAGACCAGAGCAAAACAAATGTCCATATAGAATATTTTATACAATGAATTAGAACCAGAAATAAATCTTACATTTACAAAATAATCTGTAAAGCCGAGTTCAATCAGATGAAAAACTTTTTTTAAAGTGTTATTGGCATTTTAGCTACATATCATGCAATTCAATCATATTAAGAAAAATTGTACAATCATTATCACAGTCAATTTTATAACATTTTTCTTTGCACTCATTGTTATTCATGTAATTAGTTTTTTCAATTGTGGCAGAAATATTCACAACAAAAGACTCTGAACAAGATGATCATGATACATCGAGGGGATCTGCTGTTTATTTCAAGGCCAAGAGATGAGTTCAGAAAATTAACATGATTGTTTTAAGGGATATCCAAAGGGGAATTGGCATAAATTTTCTTGAAGAGTGCAGGACAATCATGTGAGCAATTATGAAATTTTAAAGAGACTGAAAACAGCTGAAAGAGAAACCAGAAAAGATGCACCAAAGATTTTTTTTGTTGTTTCATTGTAATCCCCATGCATCAAGGTAACAAGGAACATCTTACAAGTATTTACTTGGGAAATCATGTCCTAGGTACCCTTCAGACTGGCTTTTTGTTTCTAAAACTCAAAGAATACTAAAAAGGAAAGCAATGTGCATCTTTTAGGAATGCCAAATGTTTTCAATCAAAGAGTGAAGAGATGAAAATTTCATCTTTCAAGGTGTGTAGACGTAGATGAAGGATTTGTTGAGAAGCAATAGCTTCTTATTTTGATATATATGTGTGTGTGTGTATATATATATATATATATATATATATATATATATATATATATATATATATGGCATCACTTCCCTGGTGGGAGTAGGAAGCCCAGTCTTGCTTCTGGAAAGCTGCTATTGGAATTGAACTGTCAACCCTGTGGGCCACAGTTTATTTTGATATTTTTGTTTAAAAACTGTTCCCATGATTTTAGCAATGCTTTTGGTTTACCCTTATATTTAATGTCTGCTATCTCTAACTACATCTTTTATTTATATGTATTTTGAAATGTAAATAGTACACTTTAACAAATACAAAAAGTGTACTAAACACTTTTCTTACAAAATGTATGTGTAAAAATTCAAATACCAAAAGCAAGTGGGGAGTTATAAAAATATACACTTGGAAAACTAAATGTATTTTATGTGTATTATGCTTGTCTATTAGACAAAAAGTTGACATATTTGGATTCTCTACTGCAGAGATTTACTATTGGTTTTACACATGTTACATGGGACACTGTAAAAATTGCTAGCTAATTCTTACATGTGTTAGACTAGGTAAACTAGAGAAACCAAACCACAGAAACTCATATGTATGCAAGGGAGCATTTTATATAAGGGGTAAGTGTACGTTAAGAAAGCATACCAACCCAGGCCTGTCAAAGTCCATTAAGTGCAACATTAGCCCCTATGTCCAACACAGATATACAGTCTTCCTCAATCTCACCAAGCACATACAGTGATGCCCACTGCAGGATGAAAGTCGAATCACTGAGCATGTCAGCATCTCAGTGCTGGCAAGGGTCGCCACGCGGCTGCTCCAGCACCCACGGCTGCCTTGGGGTGGGTTCATTTGGCTTCTCCTCCGGGATGTTTTGCAGGAAGTGAGTCTTGCCAGCTGAAGCGGGGAACTGGCTAAGGCAGCTGCACCCTGGTCTGGTCACCAGAGAACAAGAGACCCGAGAACTAGAAAGGCTAGAACTGGAAAGGCGAGACTCACCTCGCCATTTATGTCTCCACTCTTCTATTAATCTCACATGTATTTATTGGTCAGGTTGGCACAATAAACCTTAATATCTCATTACATTTTACAATTTCATACATTTTAATGTATACGGACACCTTGTAAACAATGTATAAGGAAGGGAAAACATTTTATCAGAGAATGTAGCTTCAAATTTCAAAGCATGCATAAAATTTAGTCCTATGACCTTTTAAAAATGTAACGAATTAACCCAGTTTGGGCCAATTTTACTTGATTCTTAATGACATTTTTAGAGCAAGGAATAATGCCAGCTTACTCAAGAGTTATTTATGGAATATGAAACATGATATATGTAATTCTAATTAATTTACATTTATCTCAGGAACTGAATTTATTGCAACATATCTATTGATCCAAATATATTTACTTGTAACACCATTTTAAATAGATGATTTTTAGGACAGACACCTTATCAATATCATTTCTATCTATGCAGTCATGGCTTGAGAACTAATTTTGTTATAATTTTTTGTTTCTTTTGTTTTTTTGGGCATCACAGCCCTCTGGTGGTGGAAGTAGGAGGTCCAGCCTTTGCTCCAGTGGAGCCGCTGCTGGAAAGGAACCTCCATCCCAGTGGGCCTCAGTCCCGCGCACAACCACTACACCACTGGGACTCAGCCTGTTATAATTTTTTAAGTAATTCTTATTCTCAAATCTTGAAGAGGATTCTGTATGTTCATGTATGATATTACAATTATTCTGAAGTATTAAAGGCTAACCTAAAAACTCACTGCTGTTGATTGGACACCAGCTCCTAGAGCCTGTCTAGGATAGGGTAACCCCACCACTGTGAGCCTGCAAGATGGCAACTCTGACCGAAGGAAGCTCAATCTCTGGTGTATCAGCTGGGGGCTTCAGACTGCTCACTTCTCAGACTGCAATTGGAAGGATAACCACCATGTCACCAGGGTTAAAGCGTTAGTTGATCACGATTTGGTTAGATCAAAGAGTTCTAAATAATGTGATATAGACATACAGTTATAAGAATATTTTAGAGAAAATGTAAACTGTATTCAGTTTATGACTTAAAACAATTTGTGCATGATACCTGTATAGGGACCCCCATGTGGTACTAATGCTTGTGCCCATGATTGTCAATGGTACCCAAGTAAGATGGCAGCTGTGGCTGCTCTAGACTCTACATGCGTTGGAATGGATTTAATTGCACTTGGCTTGGTTTGCAGTTTTTTTCTTATGGGATCATATAACCCTAAAACAATTCCAGAAGCATTCCTCTTGTGAGACAGGAAGCAGTAATTTGCAAGAGGTCACACAGAAGGGAGAACCAACCAAAGTAAACTGGTAAAATCTAGACACTAGTAGTAATTAACACATACCCGAACCCTAAACCAAATTCACTGTCACTGAGTTAATTCTGGCCCATCGTGATCTTATATGGTTTCCATGGCTGTAAAGCGTTATCAAATCAGATAGTCTCATCTTTCACCCAGTGAAATATGGACATGAGATTTCCAAGTGTGAAAAAAGTATGCTCATACATTTCACTATTATTTTGTTAAAGAAACATATCTAAGCTCAGGGAACTGAAAAGTCAATGACCAACATATCTCTGTGGATTAGCTTTAAGGCGCAGTGGTGGTGCAGTCGTTAAGGGATCAGCTGCTGACTGAGAGGTTAGCACTTAGACACCCCCCCCCGACCCTGCCCAGCTCCTCTCTGGGAGAAAGAGCAGGCAGTACACTCTGGGCAAGATGTTTTTCCTTGGAGATCCTCCTCTGTCCTATAGCATTGCTGTGTGTCAGAATTTGACTGAAGAGCAATCAGTTCAGTTGAATGTTTGATATGATCTAAATAGTTATAAGATTTTGACATCAATTAAAAATCCTATAAGCCAATCCATCCCTGTAATTCTTTCACACCTCTTAAAAATTAGATCAACAGCTATGGAAAAATAAGTTTTGATATCAAATTTTTCTACTTACACTATTGCATCATTATTTTTTTTCTTTTCCTAAAATGAAAGTTCTGGACCATACAAGAGGAGTAGAAAATTTGATGTCATCTGTGCTTGATAAGCTCTTTTGAGTGCTGTTAGAACATATTAATATTTAATTGAAAAATTCCAATAAACTTTCACAAACTTGGCTCAGTTGCTATGGTTTATAAGACACAGTGAAGCTTTTAAGAACATCCAGGACAGAAATAGTAAAACCATTGACATAAACAAATGCTGTGATTACTGTTGCACATAAACATCATACTGGGTTTTGCAGGGGTTTGTGGTCCTGCAATGAATTCCTTTTGCTATCATGGACTGCAAATTTGAATTGTCAGACGGCAGCAAAGGGGCTTATTTCTCTAATTAGATAATGTATTTAGAAACTTCAGAATATTAAAACAATTTTTAATGGCAGCTTGGAGGGTAAATATGTGTATTTACCTAATAGGATTTGTTTAGTCTACAAATTGAGATTCCAAGAGGAATAATTAAAATAGAAAAACTAAACTTGATTTCTTTTTTGTTCTTTTCCCGTCTAGTGATTCATTTGTTTCACTTGTTCAGTGTAGAAATCTCATTTTAGCTTGATATACTTTAGCAGTATCAAATGTGTTCTATGATCATAAAAAGAAATACAATGAGACCGATAAAGTGTAAAATTGCACTATCACAGTAACGACTTTTCAGGATGCTGCTAGTTTGAAAACACTTGATGGATTTGCTGTCTGTGCTCAGATAAAAGGATGTTCACAGTGGCCTGGTCTTAATGTTATATGAAAGGTAGCAATTGGTGACTTGTCACTTTAGCTCATCCCCAGGGTCATGTCAGGATCATATCTTACTTGAATATTTTTGCTATAGTGATACTTGCCTTACATTTATTAACAAAATGGAAAATCTGTCAGACTCTGATGAACTGAGTTCACCCCTCAGGCAAACAGGCCTCTGGAAACACAAGGGCCTTTTTACAAAAGCTTTGTGTTTGTGCTGTAGATATGACATCATGATCAAATTTTATGATGAGGGATAGCAGACATGAAGGAGAAAATATTTAAGCTGCTATCAGATAGAATGCAATTACCTTTAACAATTCCTAAGTAAGAACAATAAAAGTACTGTTTTGGATATTGTATAGGTATAGTTGGAATGGGATTATTTTTCCGGGTGAAAGATTCAATCTAATTAGTTATACAAGGAAATTGATGATGAAGAGAAAAGAGTATAAGGAAAATTAAAGCCGGACCAATTGAATTATCTAAAAATAGCAAACTTACTGCCTTTGAATTGATTCTGACGCATAACAACTCTGTATAGAGTCTTACTCGGTGCAGATAACCACATGTTTGTCCCTTAAAACCTTTGGTGGATTTGAACTAGCAACCTTTCTGCGACCAGCGTTATGTTTACCTGACAGGTTCATAAGGGCTCTTTAAGTGAATTATAGAATATATATGTTTTATATGAAATGTGGTAGTTGCTTTAGTTAATAAAGTAGACACTTGGAATTCTATAACTCTACAAATAATAGGTAGTTTTTCTTTAGGAGATTAAACAATAAGCAAACGTTGAAATTAAAATTTTGTGCATTATGGTTTTGTTTTGTGTTTAGCACAAGTCATTTTTAATGAAGATTTCAGAAGTCCTCGAAAATATTTTTACATATTTCTTTTCTTGCTTCCCAAAACATGTACCCCGCCCCCCCAAAAAAAGAGTAAAACCATATATTTTATTTGTCAAGGACTGACAGTACAATGGCAATCCGCAATTTGTTTTCTTAGAAATTTAGGTGTCGTGATGATTTTTAATATCAGATATCATTTACAGGATAAAGAAACATTCCAGTCTTTCTTGAAGAACAAGTTAAACAATTCTGAGGTGTTTTGTCTTCACAGGAATTTTGCTGGCTCAATTTGCTTTTTTTCTTTTCAGATTATTTTATTTTATTTTCTCATGGTGGTGGTTATAGCTCATACCAGTCAAAAAGGAGAGAAAGTGATAAAAGTTTCATGAGTTCATTAAAGTTTTACAAGCACTGCAGTGCCTGGAAAAATAGTTGCTGCTATAATCCCCTGCAGTTGTTCTGGTGGGGCAGCATCTTCTTCATTATGGGAGAAGGGCTTGGGGAAGGAGATGGCACAGGGACAAAGGAAGCGGCAGAGGCACACACTAAGATGCTATTCAGACTTGAAGCTCGCTCCCTGTGCTGCCATGGGGAACTCCACAAACGCTATGGAGGGCAAAGTGGAAGTCTTGGAACGTAAAAGCACCAAGCTCACCCACATGGGAATCATTCACTGCTGAATCTGAGAGAAGGAACTTTTTGCTAATTTCAGCATCAAGCTCAAAACTGATGGATGCAGTTACTCATTAGATCTTAAAAATAATAATTTTATACCCAAAGAGTCAGCCCCCCCCCAGTTTTCAAAGCTAGGTATTTAAATGTTTGTACAAAACAATCTCTTCACCTTCAAAGTATTCTATATCATGCTTAATATGTTCATCATCTATGAGTCCATTCTTGGAAACATTTTTCAAACTCATTTGTTTGAATGGCTGCCAGCAACTCCCTCGGCTTGTTTTCTTTAAATCTTCAACATCATCAAATCACTGTCTTTTCAAGTCCCTGTTCATTCACAGAAACAAAGAGAAGCCACACGGATCAAGGTCAGGTGAATAAAGTGCTGGGGCAAAAGAGACGTGCTGCCGATTTTTTGCTTTTTCACCCAAAACCGGTGTACTGAGATGGCTGTGTGAGCAGGTGCATTGTTGTCATGGCAAAACCAGTCCCCCATGTGCCATATTCAGGCCTTTTGTGTCACATGCTGTTCTGCAATCTTTTCACAGCATCTCACTAGAAAGTTTAGTTATGGCTGACCTGGTGGAAAGAACTCCAAATGTACTATGAGGCAACATTTTCAAGCATTCCAGAAGTTGATGGACATCTAGGATGAAGCTGTAATCAATCAATAGTTCACCTTTTGAAATAATTTTGTTCATGCTTTTGTTCATACAAGCACCATGCTTGTATGTGTTTTTGACATCAAAACAGTTTCTGTGGCATTTTTTACCAAATAGGAAACAAACTTTTATAGTAGCACAATATTCTCTTAAATCAGTCAATCCCCAAAAATGAGCTTTGAATGAAACAATTTTTAGGAAAAAAAATTCACTGTGACTAGATCGAACCTTCTTAGTTGAAGACACTGGGTGCATTAACTTAGAATGTGTTGCCTGATGCTATTCTAATGGGAAAAATGCATACTATGGAAACTCTACTGTAACCAACACAATTCTGTGTGTTTTTTGGGGGGAGGGGACTTATTTAACTAGCATATTATTAAATATACCTATAAATGCCTACAGATAAGTTCACCAAGAAATTGGCATGAGTTACAGGTAGTTTTACTCATTATCCCATGTTCCTCAGTTTTCTATGCTGTAGTGGTTGGCATATTGCTGTGATACTGGAAGTTATACCACCAATATGTAAAAAATTTGAGTTACTCATGATGGACAGGTTTCAGTAGAGCTTCCAGACTGGGAAAGACCAGTCTTGAAGACTGGATGATATACCTCTGGGGGGAAAAAAGCGGCCAATGAAAACCTGATGAATATTAATAGTTAAAGAGAACATTACAAAATCTATCCTGAAGTAAAATGCTATTAATGAAAGGATATTATTCATATTCCTACAAAGATGCCAGTTTATATGAATATTATTTGAATTAGCAGCCTAAATACTAATTCTAAAGATGAATAAATTCGAGCTTTGCCAATTTCTGCAGTATATAATTGATGAAACATACAATCAAGTTGTGTCGATAATTGCTGTTGATGGGGATTTGAAAGTTAGAAGTAAATAAGGATCAGTAGATGAATAAGAACTTACTCTGAGAGTCACATGATAGGATTTTGCAAAACAAATGTCTTATTCATTGTAAATATGTTTTTCAACACCATACAACATAGACTGCAACTACACATGGGAGCTGTTAATCTGCAGGGGAAGTGACATCCCTTTACAGAAGGCTCGTGGGGAGGAGGTGAGCCAGTCAGGGTGCAGTGTAGTAATGGTGAAATATGCAGCTTTCCTCTAGTTCTGAAATCATGATCTGAATTCTACCTTATGAATCCCGTTAGGCTACAGCATGTACACTGGTACAGATAGGAACTGGAAACATGGGGAATCCAGGACAGATGACACCTCTAGGACCAGTGGGAAGAGTGGTGAGACTTGGAGGATAGAGGGAGGGTGGGGGAGTAAGGGAGAACCGATTATAAGGATCTACATATAATCTCCTCCCTGGGGTATGGGCAACAGGGAAGTGAGCAAAGGTAGACATCGGACAGTGTTCTATATGACAAATACTGATAATTTATAAGTTATCAAGGGTTCAGGAGGAAGGGGGACAGGTGGGAGGGAGTGGAAAAAGGAGGGCCCAATATCAAGGGTTTAAGTTGAAGGAAAATGTTTTTAGAATTATGATGGCATCAAAGTTACAAATGTGTTTGCATAGAGTAGAAGTCTGTATGGCTTGTACTAAGAGTTTATGAGTCTCCAGTAAAATGATTTAAGAAATACATTCAGAGAAATTTGGCCACATCTGTGGGGAAAGACTGGAGAAGCTCAAATACCATCAGTGAAAACAAGACGTGGGATTTACTGCAGTAGAGAACATCAGTTGATGATCTGCAAATTCAGATCGAAACAGAACATTAAATCCTGTCCACTCAAGACAATGTACATATGTCCTTAAATTTACATTTAGAGATGCCACCTAAATTTAGAGGCCACCTAAGTAGATTTTACTCCTTGAACAAATGAAATGAGTGAAGGCCAGGTAGTTTGGTAGTGATATTTAGGATATTATTCATTAAAATTCAAAAAATAATTAAAAAGACAGAGGGAAAAGGACTAAAAATGTATGCTAGAAGGTGTATAGAACATTGCTTTAGAGCTTATAAAAGTTCAACCAAAAGGGAAAAACCGATGAAATAAAAGATTTGAAATATTTCAAAGGTCATTTAGAAGAGACCAGTAAAAAAATCCTAGAATGGAATGGGAAAAATCCTAGACTTAAAAAAAATTAGAAGGGAACAACATGAAAGAACCGCAGAAAGCTGTTTGATCTTGAGTTACCCATCTTAAAGGATTCTGTGGGTGAAATATGGAGCAATACAGGAAGCCAGAAGTTAAAATGGAAATAATACTGGGCATCTAATGCAAAAAGCAATTCGTGGATATCCATTTAAGAAGGTATTATTATTGTAGGGTTATGCTTTGATGACATTAAAGGGGAGAAATCAAACTGCACTGAAGGCATTAGTGGAAAACAAGACTCCAGAGATTGATTGACTTCATTTAAATGTCTCTAGAAATCGAAGAAGTGTTAAAATGCTCACTCCTCTATAACAAAAAAAGGAGAGACAGGTATTTGGCCAACCAAATAGAAAAGATCTATATTTGTGTCCATTTTGAAGAAAAGTGATTCAATACAATGCAGAAGTAACTGAGCAATATCTGTATTCTGTCTTATACTCACCTTCTACTTTTCCTGTATTCTATAGACAGTGCTCTCGATTATGGGATTATCATGTAGGCAAGAAATATGCAAGATGCAGTATTCAGTCAGGACACAATACCAAATTCTTTCTGGGTGCAAATATATACCCCAAAGACCTGGTATGTTGCTAAAAATCTCCATGTTAAGATGCACATATGCACAGTTGATGCACAGCCCAAGCTTTGTGCATCAGCTAACCCAGGTCCCCACTAACCTCCCCAGAGACAGCTCCACAGCATGAGTCAGCAAGACCAAATTCCTCCATTGTGCACCCAGACACACCCTGCTCCACAGGCCAACCTGCTCTTCACAAGCACTCCGCTTGACTTGCTATGTGAGCTGGGAAGTCCACCACGCTGTCTCATGAACTGGCTCTGGGTTCTGCTGTTCCACTCATCTGCCACTGCACGGATTTCATGGTGCAGCCATCTCCAGGTTCAGAGGATGCACTCCACTCCACTCCTGGCTCTTGGACCTCAGAAGGCTCCTTGTCTGCCAAGGTAGATGACTATAAAAATGAATTCTGTGAATTAAAGGTGAATCCTAACTGTATTTTCTCCCACATTCCTATTCAGCCCATGGAGGAAAATGTCTTTTAATGGAAGTTAGAGACTTTGGCTATAAGAACTACATGAAATAATGTACTGCCGAATACAATGCCATTAATATAATATGCAAGTGATTTTTTTCTAAAGACAATGAAACACAGCTTACTTCAAGGAAAGTAACAGGAAATGAAGCCAGATTCAAGACAGGGCATGGAATTAGGGATAACATTGCTAGCATCTTGGCTGAAGGAAAGAATACCATTAAAATGCTTACCTGTATTTTTTTGCCTATCAAAAGCACCCATTTATGTGGATCATATTTGGTTCTAGATTACATTGCAAAGCATAGGAGTTCCAGAATGCTTCATCATCCTCTCACAGAACCTGTACATAGACTAAAAAGCAATCTTTCTAACAGAGTTAAAGGAGATTGTATGGTTTAAAGTCAGAAAAGGAGTGTGACAAGAATATAAGTTTTGGCGATACTTTTCAATTTGTTCTCTGAGCCAATAAACTGAAAAGTAAATATATGAGGAAAGCAATATCAGGATTGGAGGAAAGCTCATTGACATAATGTAATAGACAGATGGGATGAGCTTACTTGCTGAAGATAAGGATGGTTTTAGTCCTTTACTGACAAAGATGGAAGACTGCATCAATATGAACTGTACGTCATCATAAAGAACACCCTCACAAGTGGGCCTATAGGCAACATCATATACAGCAAAGAATGGATTGATTGTCAAGGGTTTTATTTTAATTTTATACACAGAGATCAACATCCATTTACGCAGCAGTTAGAAAATCCAGGACAATCTGCAAAAGATCTCATGAAAGTGTTAAAAAGTATTAAAATGTGACTTTGACTACAAAGTCACTTCTGACGAAAGCCAAAGTATTTTCAACATCCATATGCATGTAAAATGTAGACAATGTGTAAAAATGAGTGAGGAAGGATTGATACTGTTAAAATATGATTGAGAAAGAATATTAAACAAATCATTGACTGCTAGAATAATGAATAAATCTGGTATGAAAAAGTAATGCCAGACTCTCCTTAGAAGGGTGGATGGTGAAACTTTGTCTCCTGGACTTGGGACATGTCATCATTGTGGAATAGCCACTTGTTCATAATATCATGTTTGTGTAACGAATGCTAAGGAAAAAGGAAGTCCTTCAATGAGATGGGTATATCCAGTAGTTGAAAAAGGGCAGAGTGTGAGGATAGTGCAGGACCAGGAGTGTGTAGAAGTGCTTTCTTCTATTGATCTATGTGATGTGTTATTTTGCTAGGATTTCAAATTGCCTCAATGCCTAGACCTACCTGTTCTTATGTCAGAAGGAGATCAGGGACAGGTCTCTTCTTACAAGATGTTTAAAGTGCGTAACATGAAGTTTTAATATCCTTGCCACTAAGGAGAACTCTGGCTATATACTTCTTCCAAGATAGACTGGTTTATCCTTTTAGCATTCCCTGCTACTTTCAATATTCTTCTCCAGCATCACAATTCATTCCTTGGGCTAAACATACCTCAGTTTTCAAAGTCACACCCTGAAGAGGTCTTCTGGAGCAGATTTACCTAATGCAACTTTTTTGTCCAGCTCTTGAGTGTGGCCTCTGTGAGCATTGATTGTGGAGTCAGGCAACACAAAATCCTTGACAACATCAACCTTTTCTCCACTTCTCATCACGTTAACTACTGGTCCATGGTCAAAGGTTTCGGTCTTCTTTTTTGGGGGAGGGGGCATCGCTGCCCTCCGGTGGTCGTGGGAGCTACCCAGTGCTGCTCCTGAGAGCTGCCGCTGGATTTGAACCACCAAGCCCAGGGGCTGCAGTCCTGCACTCAACCACTTATGACACCAGGGCTCAGCCCCGGTTTTGGTCTTCTTTACATTGAGTTGTAAACCATACTGAAGGCTAGGATCTTTTATCTTCATCAATAAGCCCTTCAATTCCTCATCACTTTCAGCAAGCAAGGTTTTGTCATCTGCATATCACAAATTATTAATAATCTTGCCTCCAATCTGATGGCCTATTCTTTTTCATATAGCACAGCTACTATGCTGATATACTCAGCATACAGATTGAATAAATATGGTGAAATAATGCAATCCTGATGCACACTTTATCCTAGTTTAACAACTGCAATGTCATCTTGTTCTGTTTTCACATCTGCCACTTGACTGTGTAAAGTTTTTGCCTGAGCATAAAAAGTGTTCTGGAATTGCTATTCTTATCAAAGTGATACATAGTTATGACCCACATAGTCAAATGACTTGGAATAATCAATAAAGCACAATTAAACATATTTCTGGATTTTTCTGCTTTGAGCCAAGGTTCATCTAACATCAACAGTGATATCCCTGTTCCATCTCCTCTTCCAAATTCCATCCAAACTTCTGATGACTTTCTGTTAATGTACTGCTACAACCACTCTTGGATGATCTTGGGCAAAATTTTATTTTTATGTAATAGCAATGATATTGTTTATCATTGAAGCATTCACTTAGGTCACTTTCCCATGGGATGCATACAAATATGGGTCTCTTCAGTCAGTTGTTCAAGTAGTGCTCCTCTAAGTTCCCTGGCCTAGAAGCATGCTTCCAGCACTTTACCAGGTTGAACATTTCAGTAGGTATTTGATCAATTACTGGAGCCTAGTTTTTGCCCAATGTTTCAGTGCAGCTTGAATTCATCCATGAGCACTATTGGTTCTTTATCATATATGACGTCCTGATACTGGAATGCCAACTCATTCTTCTGAGTACAATGACTCCATATATTGTTTTCATCTTCTTTTAATGCTTTCTGCCCATCCTCTGGCACCAAGTCTGACCAAGTCCTGCGTCAAGACAGCAAGCCTTAGTATCTGTCAATATTCTGAGCTCTGCGTAAGGTTTTTAGTGGCTTTTTCCTTTGCAAGTACTTCTTCATAGCGTGTCCTTATTCTTTAGACCACAAGGAAACCTGTTCAAATTGTGTGACCCCACTGACATGTGAGATACCAATTTTATCTCTTCCCTGCAACACACAAGCTCTACAGTATGACAAGCTGACATGGTTAATCTTCAATGCCATGAGAGCTCCTGTCATGTTCTCCTACAAAGACCAAAAACACCTGTGCCATCCTATGTCAACTGGCATGTACCTTGCTCTAACTCCCCCCATCATTTACCATATATTTGTTTGTGTGTTGGCTTACACAATCAGAGTTATCTTTTTTTAGTTAGTTTTTCTTTTTTTGTTGTTTTTTGGGGGGCATCACTGCCCTCTGGTGGTGGGAGTAAGAGGCCCAGCCTTGCTGCTGGATTTGAACCTCCAACCCAGTGGGTTGCAGTCCCACGCACAACCACTACACCACCAGGGCTCAGCCCGGTTATCTAATTTTTCATCCTTCCATTGCATGCTGAGGTGACCAAGAGTTTCATCTGTATTTGCTTCACATGGTTCCTTGAGTTATTGTTTTAGAAGCATTACACAGAATATCTCACAGAGAATAACTTGTCCCATAGCCTCCCCCACAAGGTTTTGGTGAATATTTAATTAGATAATCTCTTTTAAATGATTGACAAAGATTTGTAACAGACAATAAATAGCCACTATATTTTCAAAAGATATTACTATGGTTCCCATACCTTATATATTTGAAGAACCAACAAAATCAATGAGAGGATCAAAGAGTCAAAATTTTATTTTCAAAAATCAAAATTTGTTTAGAAGTTCTTAATATAGTAAAATAATGATATTGGCAGCATTTTAATGTTCTGTCATTGAGTAAAATCTTTTTATTAAAGACAAGTTAACATTAGCATAATTTTGTAAATACCCAACAAAATGTTTTTTGTAAGTAGATGATTCAATCTATTTTTGTGTAAATTACTTCCTTATAGGTATTTTCTGTATTGATATGTTATGTAGGTAGTATGTTATTTTTATAATTCAAATTCTGTCAGCATAGTCAAATAGTAAGAAATCCTACTCAAATTTATAGGTATTTTCTGTATTGATATGTTTTATAGCTAGTATGTTATTTTTATACTTCAAATTCTGTTAGCATAGTTAAATAGTAAGAACCTATCCTGCTCAAACTTATGACTTTAATTTTTCTACTTTTTATTCACTATGTTAGAAATCCAACAGATTGAATTTATAAAAATCAGCCTATAACATCACTTCTTCTGGTAGCTAATATAATGTAAGAAAATATATATTTGACTGTCTTATGTTATTCACTGAAAGTTAAACTGGATTTTGTAGAGCATGAGCAAATTTTGACCACACTCTATACCTAGTCACAGAACAAATTATTATTGAAAAATATTATCACTTCTGTAATAGTACATTTGATCCTTTTTAGATATATTTGAAGATAGCATAAAGTAAACCTCCCCAAACTAGCATTCAAGATCCAGAAAATAATTAATTCTTAGTGATGTGATTGGAAATCCTGCGGTATTTTCAGAGCACAGAACTTGGCCTATGTATAGTGTGTAATCAATGATATTTTTATTAAATAAACTGAAATGTGAATGTTTTAAAACTATAAATTTATAAGATATGAAAAATTTTGTGTAGTGATTATAGCAATACTGGCCGTGTAAAACTCAGTTCTCATTTTATACACTTTAATTATCTGCTATATAAATATATAACCCTATATTTAAAATGATTATAACAGCAATTAAAACATTTAAACACCCAAAGGAAATAATGTCAAAACCACAATAGGCTAGAAATATTTGGCATAGCTTATGTTAAGTAAAATATTACAAAACAATCATTTTCTTTAATAAATGTGGTAGAATTGTTCTGCCATTTTCATAAGAGCATGATAATTAGTTGAGTAATTTTTCTAGGGTATATTTCAAATTAGTTTCCACTTTGAAGGCAATTAAAGTCAATCACACACCAGCTCTCAGAGATGTGTGCCTTCCTGGCCATTCGCTTGGTGCTTGCTGCTGATTAGTCCATTAAAGTATCGCTCGTGTCATTGGATTTATTTGTTCTATTAGTTAAATTAAATACTACAAGCAGTAGCTAGACAGTCTACTCTCTGACTCAATAACTTAGATCATTTTTTTAATTCTCATAATTTAAGTTAATATGTGGCCTTTTGTCATGTTTACCTTCTCTGTTTGGTCACTGCAACAGTACATGCTTTGATATTATCCCCTAAAGTAGGAGCAGAGGCACTAAAAATGCTGTTAAATGTACCATATTGCTAAGAACAACACTGTGGTCATTTCAGAAAAACACATGTAAGGAGTTACACCTGGGTTGCTAAAGGTAAGGTTAGCATTTCATCCCCAGTTGGCTGGTTCACAGGGCAAAGATGGGGCTTGCAGCTTGGGTGGGTGGATTCACTTTCAGAAATCCCAAAGAGCAGCACGACTCTGCCCTATGGGGTTCTTACACTTCACAATAAAGTTCATGGACGTGCGGTGGTAGTGAGAATTCCTCTCAAGGTGATAATTCCTCTGCCAAGTAATGTTCCCCACTCATCCGTCAGTTTGTCCCACTGTCGTGGCTTGTGTGCCATCGCCTGTGCCATCAGAAACCGAAATGCCAGCAGGTCCCCCAAGATGAATAGAGTTCAGTGGCGCCTACAAAGTAAAACATGCGAGGAATAGCTGAGGAACAGGCCGCCTTCCTTGAGGGGATTCACTACCAAAACCTTATGAAGAGCAGCAGGACGCTATCCAAGAGCATCAGCTGAGAGGGGAAGGACTCAGATTGTGAATGGGGAAGAGATGTCTCCATCACGTGATCTCACTCTTCTTGGCATGGGGGCGTGAAATTTTCAACTTTCAGTTGTTAATGGAAAATTCCTTAAAATGAGAAGAAATAGCCCCAAACATCTTTTAATAATTGGTACAAATCTAGGAAAACTGGAAATTCTCTAAATAAAATGGATAATAAAGCTTGATACACTATCTTTAGTGAGTTAAAAGAAATTGATATTGTCTATTTCAGATCAGATAAACATATAGTGTACTATGACAGGAGTTACAAATTGAAGGACCATAATATCTCCTTTATTACTCTAAGGAGCATTTCATAAATTATCTTGAAATGCAATGCTATTTCTGGAATAATAATATCTATACACCTAAAAGGAAATTATGTCAACACAGTATTAATCAAATTTATGTGCTAAACGACTAAAGCCAATGATAGAAGAATTACATCAACTTCTTAAGTCTGAAATTGATAAGATATTCAAATTTTTGCTGTTTAAATTTAATTATTGGAATACAGTAGTTGGTAAGTATGACCATGGTGATAGAAATGAAGCTGGTGGTGTAGTACTTTTCTTGTTTTCATTGTGTTATATATCTCTGCCTTATACTTTCTGATCATTGCAATCCTACAGGGCAGAGTATACTGCTTTCTATGGATTTCAAAGCTGCTGTTTAAAGGAACAAACTGATTCTCTCTTATGGAATGTCTGGCTGATTCTTACTACTGACCTTACAGTTAAAAGCACTACAAAAGCTTACTAGGCATGCAAGGTTCTATGAATTGGATATAGCAATGAATTTTTAAATCTTATTTTTTCATTTTATTAGGGCTTCATACAATTCTTATCACAATCCATACATGCATCTATTCAACGTCAAGCACATTTGTATATCCGTTGCCCTCATTCTCAAAACATTTGCTTTCTATTTAATCCCTTGGCATTGGCTCCTCATTTTTACCCCTCCTTTCCTGCTTCCCCCCTCCCACATGAACCCTTGATAACTTATAGATTATTATTGCCTTGTCATATTTTACACTGCCCGATGTCTCCCTTCACCCATTTTCCCTTTGTCGGTAGCCCAGGGAGGAGGCTATATGTGGATCCTTATAATTGGGTCCCACTTTCCACCCCATCTTCCCTTCACCCTCCTAGTATTGCCACTCTCACCACTGGTCCTGAAGGGATCATCTGTCCTGGATTCCACGTGTTTCCAGATCCGATCTGTACCAGTGTACATCCTTGGTCTAGCCGGATTTGTAAGGTTGAATTGGGATCATGATGGTGGGGAGAAGGAAGCTTTGAAGAACTAGAGGAAAATTTAATGCTTCATCATTGTTATACTGCACCCTAACTGGTTGTCTCTTCACTGTGACCCCTCTGTAAGCGGATGTCCTTTACCTACAGATCCCTAACCTGTACTTCCCCTCATTCACAATAATATAAATTCTAGTTCTCTTATGTCTGATCCTCTTAAGGAGCCCTTCCAGCACAGTGGTCTTGTCTTGGGTTTCTAAGCACAAGTTGTGGGTTTAAAGTTACCAGTTGTTGCCCAGGAAGAAAAATCGAGGCATCTGCTTTTGTAAAGACACAGAGCCTTGAAATCCAATGAAGCAGGGTCACTATGAATCAGAATCAACTCAGTGAAGTAGTTTTGGGTTTTGCATTTAGTTTATATCTTCTAAGCTACTGAATAGAAAGCACTAGAGTGTGTTCGTTTAAATGTACTCCCTTCTAACCTTAAAAATCACAGGCCCTGTGTTGTATGGGAAATTGAGGATAAGAATGAGAATTGTGGAATCATTATTATGCACAGCTGTGGTGTAAGATCAGGTTGCAGCAGCCAAATTCGAGGACTAAAATAGATTCTGTATACTCACAGTATCCAAATGCCAAGTTCTTCAGTTCATAGGCAGGCATCAAAGCCAAAGTGAATGGTGTATTAACCAATTAGGTCAGGGTGTATACTGACCACAAAAACCAAATCTGCAATCCCATAACAGATGGAAACAGAAATATCAAATTCAAACATATGCAGTTTGGACAGATGTTGTGCCTGACAGAGCTGATACAGAAGGCCAGAAAAAAAATCCAAATTAGAGGAGGGATCAGCCATGGATTTGCCCTTTACCTCAACCATGATTTCCAAAACTTTGTTCTACAGATTTGAAATGTGGTTTGGCTGTAATATGTAGTCTCGCAGTGGCCAAGTGTTGCACTGTACTTAAGGCAAAGGTACATACCGAGTGGTAATACAGCATTTGTGGACCAAATGGACCTTCATGAGGCAACTCAGATATCTGCCCATCGTGGTGCCCATCACCACCACCTGATACACACACACACACACACACACACACACACACCTGTTTTCAATTTTTGTGAATACTGCCACTAAGTAAACTAGAGAAGAGGTTTCAGGAAGATGAGGACTGGTCCAAGTCCTACATTTAGCTTCACAGAGATATCATTAAGTTAGATATCTGGGATTCTTCAGTTTGCTGATCAGTCTCTCTCAGCATCTCTGTGATCTTGCTAAAATTCCCAGTGAGTCCTTAGAGGGTTAGAGTAAAGGCACAGTGATGCATCTTGGTCACGAAAGAGTCTCAACAATGGCTGTGGACTCGCCTTTCTCCTGTTTCATGGCCATCGGAAGTCATCGCTTCTTTTTTCCCCTCTCACTAACTTAAAGAACATTTTCTTTTTGCCTTATTTTGAGTTCTTTCTTTCTGATAAATTCTGGACACACACATGCTACCTCACCCTTATTAAAATTGAACTCCTAGACATTTCACTTTTATTTTGCTATAGCTCCCATGACCTGCAGTTCCCTTCATTTTCATTCCATATATTATTTTGGGAACATATGTCATTGGTTCAGATCTGCGAAGCAACTGCCTGCCAATCTTAGATGCATCAGCCTCGACAGGCTCCGAGTCTGTTTTTCTTCCTTGGATCCTGTGGCTATTTAATATTATCTGACTTTTGCTTCTTGATATCAGAGCCAGCGAGCTGACATTGCCTAGCCATTTTTGATTTGAGAGCCTCCATGACTTCTGGGTTGGCAACCTGGGTTGGCAACTTCTGGGTTTGCCCTGTCAATTTTGGATTTATTGACTTCAGTGACTATTGGAGTCAGGAAAAGTGTCTGACCCAATGTCTGACCCACAAACAAAGACTTTCCAGCTTCTACCACTGCATGAGCCATTTATCTGAGATACTGTTCTATAGATGAATATATGTGAGTGTGATGAAATACAATCACTTGGAATGGTGCTTCTATTCATAATCTTGTATGTCCCACAAAATGACTGGGCAGGATCATGAAGATCATGTGTAGCAGATTCTGTCAATGAGATTAAGTAGTTTTGCCATTCTCCTAGGTATAATGTGAGCCAACTTAGGATCAGGAGCAAAGAATTGTACGATTGATAAGAAAGAACAAGGAATAAAGTGGGTCTAAGCTTTCGACTTGAGGGGGTGCAGAAGATCTGCTCCAAGACCTCGATAGAAGCTAGAGGAGTAACACAGAAATGGGTCTGTTTGAGATGCCTGCATGGAGAGGAAACAGAGGAAAAGCTGAGCTCAGGACCTGGAGCAGAAGAGCAGCACTGAGACTGAAGCAGAGAGGCAGGCTTCCAGGTCCATTGAACAAGTAGCACTGAGTGCCATTGAGCAGGAATGGGTGTGCGTAAGGTATTTGTCAGCACTGGGGGTGCTTTGTTGAGCAGGGAAGAGATAAAGGGGCCTTATACCTGAGATAAGAAAGACAGAGAGAGACATGTCTGCCAGCATGACTAAGAGAGTTATAGCTGTGAACAAAAGTATTGTATTCTTTGTGTTTTCTGATCTTTACTTGTGACCTATTAGTCATGCTAAGAAACCCATGTAATTGTGAATATTGTCTAAAGTTTTGTGTGGCTATTGCTACAGGTTACTGAACTAAAAGAAACAAGTTGTCTTGGGAAGGATGTGTGGGGTTAGAATATAGTAAAGAAGATTGGAGGGTAGAAGTGTGTCTAATTTCTGTATCGTAAGACAGACTCTTCTTTTTCCTTGTGTAGCAGCAAAAAGTCAAATGTGGCCCCCATACCAATTCTAACTCTATTATTGCTATATTTTCTTGGTGGAGTCTTAATAGCAATAAGTCTATAGTCTTCTCATTTGATAATGCTTGCAGATCTTGAAAACTTCTGGGGGAGTCATGTAATCTGGTGTCAATTTGAGGATTAAGAGTGTAGGGGTGGAGTCTGCCCTGTCAATCTGGAGATAGCCAATGAGACCTCTTGGTGGGCATGACTTTCTCTTGAAAATTCTGGGAATTGTGGTCATATTTCTTCCTTGGACTCACAACCTTTCATAGACTCACAACCTAGTCTCTTTGAGACACTCTACTGACAAGACACAAGGCTGACTCCCTGTGAGACATCCCAGAGAAGAAGTCACATGGGCTTACTCTGATGTAACCAGACCTCTGAAGCCGAAAAAACCATGTACAGACCATGCCAGTGCTGAGATGCTTGAGAAGCCATGGTGAGAACTTTATCAGTGCTGAGCTGCTTCTACCACCACTGGGTCCATAAGACTCTGATTGTCCTGGTGTCATTACGTGTGCTTCGTGAGTCTCAAGAAGACGTATAGATTGATATCAGACATATGGTCTAATATCAGACTTAATGACCTAGGACTGGACTGGTCTGGGGGTTTTCTCAATGTTAAGTTGCTCTTGTATATAAGCCTCCTTCTTAGACACATATGCATGCTTATGAATTTGTTTCTCTCGTCTACTGAGACTTACACAACTTCATTTCCTTGAAAAGGTTCAGATGAATATAGAAATTGATCAGGCTCATGGTCATGCCAGTGTTCCCTGATCATGATGGAAGAATGTGTGTTTATGATGCATTTCATGAAGGAAATAGGTACTGAGAGAGGTTGTTATATATCTGTAATGATTGCCTTTCCCAAATATGTCTTGATCACATTCAGAGCTGCACAAATATATATCATTCAAACATATTTCATAAGAAATTTTAAAAATGTTTACACTATCTTATCCAAACACTCATTTTCACATATTTGGGAAAAATAGATAAAACTGTTTTCCACTGTAAAAATACACTTCTGTAAAATGCTCAATGTCTCTGATATCTGTAGGCCAAGTGTTGGGTGGTCTCTTTAATTAAGGAAACTGCTACATTATACAATTACAGCTACCGATACTACACAATTACAGATACCAATTCCAGTTAGTTTACAATTTCAAAGTGAAGCATTCAAAATTCCAAACTGTTCACTTCATTAATTACTCTACTTAGTACATATGCTAGGTTTAGTTTTAGTACACAAACTAAAATTACTTCAACCTAAATACAGACAACATCCTGGGAAATCCACAGGGACAGGTCTACCCTCTTCTATAGGTCGCTTCAGTCAAAATTAAATTGATGTCACTGAGTTTTGTTTTGGTTTAAGCCATATACAGTTGAATACATACTACTGATGTTGGCTGGCATAGTTGAAAAGATCATTCTAACAAATTCTGTTGTTAGAGAACCAAGTCATTGTAATCGTAATATTGTATGGGAATTGCTAAGTGGTTACAGATAAGCGTATGGGTGTGTGTAGAGTGTTTTGCCCTTATTTTAATGTTGCCAAATGTGACTTCTTCATAGAAGCAAAATAAGAAAACACAGTGAGATGAACTATGATTGGGAAAATAAGCTGCCTTTCATAATGTTAGACCCTGCTCCACTCTGCGTTTCGTCAACACACGTCTTGAGCTAGAGAAAAATAATCTTGCAACAAATACTCTTACTATAAAGTTTCTGCTCAGTTGTACGTGTCTAAAGATTAACAATGAGAAATGAATCTTTCGCTGATGTATGCTTGAGTTCTTCTAATTAAGTGTAACGTATTCGCCATAGTATAATAGGCATTCTAATATTTCATTATTATCTCCCTTTTCAGGAAATGACTTTTGTTGTTGTTCTTCCCTTAATAGGACCCATCTAATATTCTAATAACCAAGGTTGTAAGAGGATTTAAACAAACCAACAAGCATAAAAGCAAACTTATTTCTTAAACCAATAAGAAAACATAAATTTAAACAATGAGAAAATCATGGTGTACCAGAAAGTTTATTTATTGCTTTACTTTTGCTCTTAAAATTGGATTTCTCAGTTTCTGTCTCTTTTTCATCGTGATTTCTTCCTTAGCTTCTCAGTATTCCTGGAGTCCAAGGCTTGTGTTAAAAAAAATGAGGAGCTTTATCTCTGCACAGAGTTTAAATTAGCTTCTTTTCTTCAGTCTCAGTATCACCCAACTGTGTTCTCCAGCATCAGAGCTCTGTACTTCAATCACACTGCACTTGCCTGTAGTTGATAATTTCACGGCAGTTCTGTCACACCTGGGTGCTGATCAGATCCAATTCCCTCTCCTCCTGTCCTTGTATCTGTGTCTTCCATGTGGCTATTAAATGCTATTCTTTTCCTACAGGGTAACTATTTAAAGTTATACTGACTGTGTCTCCTGGAGAAGTTTTCTCAAGGGTTTAGCTTTTTTCAAAGAAAAGCTATTGACTAAATCATAGTGATTCCTTTAACTGGGAAGATTCAAACACTGGAATGCACAGTTCTATTTGTGTTTGAGGTCAAACAATGTTTTTAACTCTACCATAACATCTAAAAGTAGTGTGAGATTACTTTCTCAAGGAGAATCTGTGACTTACAGGAATATATATAATGCAAAAAAGAAATAGAGAAAGGAAACTTGTTACCTTCTTAGAATATTAAATTTAAAATGTGCTTGAAGTTGGAAAAGTTTCCTTCTTGAACTGCTTTCTGATGTGTTCCTTTATTTAAAGTAACAAAGTTGAGTCACATGATGTACCCAGGTTAGAACATTTCTCCATATTTATAACTCTTTGAAGAAGTATTTGTTTGATTACAAAGGGGGTGGTTATTTGATTCTTGACATTCAGTGGTAGTAAGTGTAGAACTTTTCAAAGTTCCTATGACCTTTAAATGATAATTAGCTGCATGGAAACACTTTGAAGTTCTGTCTGTAGTTGTTTTACTGTCTTATTTAAGTGTATTTTTTCACTGTTGTCCACCCAAATATGTGAATTACTATGAATCCCAAAATATTTTAGAATGGAATATTTAAGATATAAATACATGAGTTCAGGATTTTTTTATGACTCAACAAATAATTGAGACCTTAAGGGTAAATAAAGTCTATTTCCTTATGTCTAAAAATGCACATAATTCTTACTCTATATTTTAAAGATGCAAAGTAGTGTTCAAAATGGAATATTCATGAAATCACATAACATTCATAAGTATTATGTGTTGTGTTTATTAGCAGTAGTATAGTTTTATATCTCAAGAAGTTTGGGACATATATTTAAAAAGTAGAAATTCTGGGAAACCAAAGTCTTTCCTGTGAAGGTTTCTCTAGAATAGACATATTTTTTTTCTTTCCACTTGTTTATTAGCCTTGTTTTTCACTTAAGACCTTGGACTATTTGTACCTACTATATACTCATATTTATTACTCCGAGACTCTATCTTACCTTTTAAAATATTCAATTTACTTTGACTATGGATGACATTTAAGCATATGAGGTTTACTGTTTCTATTTGCATATATGTCCATTTAATAAATTTCCAATATTTTTATACAGTCCTGAAATAAAATGTATCATCTTTAGAAAGACTCTTGATAGATATAAATTAAAATTAGGTATTTGAAATGGCCTTTGTTTACAAGTATGGGTTTTGTGCTATTTAACTTTATTTCATCTTTTTATGAGAATAATAAAAATTAAATTGGCTTAGTCTGGATTTTCTATAGAAAGTAAAACAAATAGAGTTTATAAGTGTATACATAACAATAAATTTATATCAAGGAAATGGCTCACACCATTGTAAAATTGGGCAAGTTCAAGTTCCAGCAAGTTCCAAGTTAAAGGATCAGATGACAGACTGGAGGTTTCTGAGTTGAGTAGGCTTTGGGCCTGTTGAGCCCAACATCAGTGGGAGGAAAACAGGTCTATTGGTGCAGAAGGAACTAAATCCAACATCAGCAGGCCAACCTCGTGGCTTTGGAGGCAAATAAATTCAAGGCAGGTGGGTGAAATGGCAAATCATGGATGACTCCCACATGGCAGTTAAAGAACAGGAGTTGATGATTCAGATGTACACTTCAGATCAAGCAAACATTCTCACAGTATCTATTGAAGTTGGAAGCTGGTCATAACCTCAAGGAAACATTGTTTCAATTTATTTCAGTGGGCTGTGGTCAAAATAAAGGTTTTCTGTCCCACCTATGGACATACTTGAGAAGAACAGGGATTCATAGTACTTCATTGAATTTATACATGGATTAAGAGGCAATTTTTGTGGACAGAGAGGGGAATACTGCTTGGTTTAAAATAAGAAAAGGGGTGCACCAGGCTGCTATCCTCCTTCCATATTCCAACTGTATGCATAGCACATCTTCAGAGAAGTTGGATTCTGTGAAGAAGAATGAGCAATTGGATGAAGGATCATTACATTAACAGCATTCAATGTGCACATGGGACAACTTTGCTTCCTGAAAGTGAGGCGAACTTGGGTCACCAGCTGATGAAGATTAAGGGTTGCAGCCTTCAGTATGGATTACCACTCAATGGAAAGAAGAGGCAAATCTTCACAACTAGATCATATGTCACATCAGGGTAAAGGGGGAAAGAGGGGAAGTTGTCAAGGATTTCTTGTTCCTTGGATTCACGGTCAAGGCTCATGGAAGTCTGAGTCAAGAGATCAAAAGACACATTGCATTAGGTAAATCTGTTGCGCCAACCTCTTTAGAGTATCGGAAACCAACCCTAGTTACTTTGAAGTCTAAGGTGTGCCTCACTCAAACTCTGGTATTTCAAATCGCGTTTATTATACATGTTAAACTTATACGTTGAATAAGTAAAATCAAAGAAGAATTGTTATGTTTGAATTGTGGTGCTGGGGAAGAAAACTGAAAGTACTATTCACTTCCAAAAGAACAACACATTTGTTTTGGAAGAAGTCAGACTAACCTGCTCCTTACGGGCAAGGGAAATTTGTGTCATATCCTCTGTACATAGGGTCCTGAGAGACCAGCCTCTTGAAAAGGGTACAGAAGAGGGGCAATGAAAAAGAGAAAAGTCCTCAAGGAGATAGACTGACACAGTGGTTTCAACAACTGACTGCAGCATAGGAGTGTTTTTGAGAGTGCTGCAGAACCAGGCCTTGTTCCTTGCAGTTGGGTGTAAGGTTAGCTGTGGGTTGGAACTGAAATAATGGTTCCTCGCAAGAGCAAAAGCATTCTGCCCTCATATTTTTACAATTCACTTGCTGCTTATCGACATTCTCCTTATGGAGTAGATTGCTTTGTGATAGGTCACATCACACGATGTGGGTCTCACTGGGTCTCACTGACAAACCACTGAGAGTGCTCGTAGAGTCAAGTTGACATAAAAACTGCTATTGCTAAACTTTTTAAAAAATATATATTTTCATTGTGTATAGCCATATTTCTGTCGTTTATTCTTTATTCTTTTTGGGGAGGGGGCATCACTGCCTCTGGTGGTTGTGGGCGCTACCCAGTGCCACTCCTGAGAGCCGCTGCTCGATTGCAAACCTTTTTTTTAATAGTCATTTTTAAGAAGTCGATTTTTTCCAAAGAGTTAAACCTCCTTTAAATAACAATTCATGCACTGTGAATATAAAAGATGCAAATTGTGGCCATTCACGTTAGACATTCCCTGATTTTAATGCTTAAATTCAGTTTCTTCTTTATGTGGATATTTCTTCTTTAAATTTCAATATATATCATCACTTTGGTGTCCTTTCCATTAAAATCATTTTGTTTAACAACTTCTATCCCACTCATAGACACTAAACAGAAACCAAATGTCCTGTTATCAAGTTGAAATCCCATGCATCGAAATCCCACAGGGGACAGTAAAATGCTCCTTAGTGCTTCCAAGGTTCTAAGTAGTGAAACAAGCATAACACCATCTCCTTCCTACAGAATACCTAGTGTGATTGAACTTCTGACCTAAGGCTGTAATTTGTGGGAAAACCAAAGGTTTAAACTGTGGGATGTAGCAAGCTTCTGGGAGTGGAAGTGGGGAGAGTGAATTGCAAGGACAGTGCATTGGATAATATGGGTGGGTAGAATTGGTTATGTAATTTTTGTGTGTGTTACTGTGATTTTTACACTGAAGAAAATGTCTAACTAAAATGTTATCATTTTTTGTGTTATTTTGCTTTGAAGATGGACCCAGAATTTGAAAGCATTAAGTACAACAGTACTTAATTCTTATTTTTAGCCATTAGAACTATCTTTAACATTTTGAGTAAAAGCAAAGTTTAATAAACATCTGAGATATCTTTGTCATTTATTCCCTTATTACATGGTTTGTCCCATAAAAGTCTTGATACTTTAATACAGTTCTGAAAAATCAAAGAATTATTTAACTAACTTATAAAATTCTACAAAAATAATCATGCATGATATGGTTTTGCTCATTTACATTAAGACTGCAAAGGAGGAATTTAAGTAACCAAATACATCAGCTTGAAAGTTTCCAAATAAAATCTAGTGTATAGACTACATTGTTATATTAGGTGTCATCAAATGTCATAAGGAGCAGTATTGTATAAAGACCATCAATATTTTATTTCCATAAATTTTCATGTAAATTAACCAGTAATTTCTAAAAGCAATTAATATATATTTGCTTGTTGTTTGCGGTTACGTGCCATTGATTTGGTTTTGATGCAGAGCTGACTTCATGTACAACAGAACAAAACAATGAATAGTTTTGTACATTCCTCACAATCATTGACATTACAACCCTTTTTTGCAGTCACTGTACCCATTCATTATGCTGACGATCTTGTTCTTTATCACTGACCTTCACTTTATGAAATATGATGTCTTTCTCTAAGAACTGGTCTTCCCCGATAACATGTCCAAAGGATATGAAACAAAACCCTACCATCATTTTTTCTAAGGAGCTTTCTGGTGATACTCTTTCTATGACAAATGTGTTTCTTCTTCTCTCAGTCCACATTTCAATACGCCTTGCTATACATTAATCTAAATCTTGCCACTTCTCTCCAGTAGTCTATCTTTTCGAATTTTAGCTTTGTGGCTATTGAACATACCACAACGTGGTTAAGGAACACTTAAAGTCTAATAGTGATATCTTTACTTTTAATACTTTAAAGAGGCCTTGTGCAATAGACCTGCCCAATTCAGGTATTTAGATCTTCAACTGCTTCTTCAAGAAGCATTGATTGTAGATTCAAGTAAGAATAAAACTTTGAAAAATAAATCTTTGGTCCCTTTAGCATGATGTTCTCTCGTTCATGCTATAAGTATTTATTTTGTTTCTGTTGTGAGTTGAAATCCATACAGGAAGAGGTCATCTTTAATTTTCAACTGTAAGTAAAATGACTACTTAAACTTTTAGCAACCAAGGTTGTGTCATCTGCCTATGACAGGAAGGTAATTAGCCTTCTTCCCAATCCAGACATCATATTCTTCAGATTATTTGCTCTACATACAAACTGAATAAGTATGGCAAAAAGATACAGCCCTGATTATAATTTTTTTTCTGTTTTCAAACAATGTGTTCTCCCTTTGCTCTGTTCCAATGACTGCTGCTTTGTCTATGTATAACTTTTGTTTGAATACAATGAACAGTTCTGAAATTCCCATTCTTCACATGGATATCTATAATTTATCATGATTCAAACAGTCAATGGCTTTGTACAGTCATTAAAATACAAATAAATATTTTTCTATTCTCTGATTTCCAGTAAAGTCCATGTAACATCATTCCACACCCTCTTCAGAGTCTGCCTTGAATTTCTGGCAGCCTTTTGACCATGTTGAAATCATTCATTTCTTCCAAACCAGACTTCCTGCCATCAGGTCAATGCTGACGCCTTTGGACCCCTGTGGGTTTCAAGGACTGCAGAGCTCTCGGGGGTCTCCAACCATGTGATCACAGACAGTGTGCAACCACCACCCCACCAGGGCTCCTCTACATTTCTTAGGATTTCATGAAAATATTAGGTGATTCTATTTTTAATTTTAGGACAGCAAGAAACAAAGTAAGAGTCATTATAAGCTAAAGTTTTCATTCTAAAATGTGTTCTAAAGGGAGATAGAAATGATCCATCCATTCAAGTATCTATCCCTATTGCCTGGGCACTCTGTCCTGTAGTTAAGATTCAAAGATGAGTGCAATATAACTGAGGATTTTTAGTGTCTCATTGAATTGAAGGAGATAAACATAAATGTATTTTTTCAGTGTAGAGTTATCTCACAGCCAAGTGAATATTAATGGAAAGAAAGGGAGAGAAATATCTGTGAATGATGGGAAAGTAATCTACATGCTATTTCCTTAATTAGCTTCTGTCATGTCATGTAATGAATGCAGAAAAGGAAAACGTATGTCAATTCTTTTCTTTCCTGTGATTTATCAATGGGGAACATTTCACCATGTTGGATGTGAAAGTGCTATGTATATATATTCATATTTATATTTATGTATAAGTGTATACATTGTGTGTGCATATGTAAATATGTGTATATTAATACATACAAGGAGTTTTTAAATTTTTATGGATAAAAAAATTATGGAAAACTGGAATTAAAACCTAATGAGTATTGTCCGTGAAATCAGGAGTCATGATGATACTATCCGGTAAGCTTTGAATTGCTGAAGTCATCAGTTTTTCTGCAGAAGAAAGTTGAAGTCACTCATTTTCTCATACAGGGTTGCTCTCAGTCAGAATCAACTCTATGGCATATTTTGTTTGTTTTTAATTAGTGTGGTTTGTATTTATATACATATATGTAAGGATACACACGAGTATACTCATTTTATACAACTTAGTCCTATTTGTAACAACATGGTGTCCAAGTAAAGAAATAGTACCTTTTCCCCAGAATTTGAGGAAACAGTGTTTTATTGAATATTTAAGGATTACTGTGTCAGTCTATAATGCAGAAGCTTCCTAATGGAATCTTATAGTTAATTTTTTATTTTTATTATTTTCACCTTATTCTCTAATTTATTGTTCTTATTTTTCCTTTTGGAGCCTAGCCATTGACTGTGCTAATCCCATCCAATAGTAGAAGTTAAACTATAATGACTTGTAGCAAGTTATGTGTCCATTTGAAACTGGCAGAAGAATGACTTGGTCAGCTTTCCTGCAGAGAGATCCCCTAAAGTACGCAACATGGGACATGATTCTAGGAGGAGATGTTGAAGTGCAAGTCAAGTTGGGAGAAGTCATTGTGGACAGAGAGAATAGCTTATGGAATTATATGATAGTGTGAAGATGCAGGTGTTACCTGGTGAGTATCATTCTTTCAGCATGGAAGATTGGGAAGTATGAAGCAGAGAAACCGGGGAAAGCTCATAAATGACTTTGAATACTTCACTAAAGTATTTCTAATTTGTGCTCTAAGAAGTGAAATTTGATGCTTATTTGGAGGATGGGTAGAGACATATATAAACAGCCTTCAAAAAGGTTGTTGACAGATCCCATTTTCTTTTAATTATATTTTCCCTACAAATGTTTTCAAGCCTCTCTACACAAGATGGTTTTTTATATAAATACAGTAGAACATAATAAAAGAAGAAGAAGTCTTTGAAATTGTATTTGTTAAATTGAGAGATGTGGAATGCTGTGGAAGTGAAAAATAAAAGAGGATGGGATAAGGCATATTTTTCTAAGAGAAATGTTTTCATATCTTATAAGTGGGGAATTGAAAGTCACTTGGTGTAATAAGAAATGTTACTACTAGAAGTGTTTATTATGTGTGAAAAAAATATTGAATCCAGGGGGAAACATGATTAAGACCTTGCAATAGAGATGGTTGACTTATATGAGTACAGGAGAGAAGTAAACAAAGAATGTCTTTGATGATAGAAGCAGAGAAAATACCTCTTCGGGGATTGGTAACTCAGAAACACATGGAGGAAAAAGAGACCTCTGCTCAAAGATTTTCAATAGCAATCTGATTGCCTCCATTTTCACCCTTCTCAGACAAGTGTAAGCAAAATAGCACAAGAAATCAGGAGTGCTGATGAATCTCAAGGCTGTTAAAGAAATGGGTGGGAGGAAGCAGTTATAATAACTGGATTCTAAACTTCTTTTATTAATTAAAATTGCTGCCTAATGTGAGATTTGTGATGCTTAAACTGTATATTGTAATTAACAAAAACACATGCATTCAATGAAACTAATTTCAGGGAAGGCACAAATATACAATCTTTTAAAATATAAATTCGCAAAATCATTTACTTTTAACTTGAGAATGAAAAATCAGTAAGACCAATTTTGGAGCAAAGAAGAGTGCTCAAATTATAGATATCTTATGAATGAGATATCTGCTTCCTACGAAATGTTTCTGCTAACCTTTGAAGCATTATGTATTAGTCTAGCTTTCTAAGATAAACCCCACACTGTGTCGTGGGTGCTTAGGACATTTGGATTTGAAAAGACTTGCTGAAAGAGTTGTTGGCAGACTGAGGAGGAGAGAAAAAGGAGCAATTGGCCTTTTTGGATTTTGAACTAGTGATTTTCTCCAGAAGCAGTAAAAATCTGGCACCCTGAAAGAACTCTCCTTGCTAGGACCAGAAGTTAAAAGAGAGCCTGCAGGCACTTGAAAGTTTACTAGGTGACCACCTGGATCCACTTGTTGAGTGGAAGTGGGAGAAAAGCAGAGACAGCTTATGTCTGGCCACTTGCACCCATGCTTTGGACCTGGTTCAGAGGGCCTAGAGGAGACATGAGGGTGGGTTGGTTGGTTTAAAGAGTTGTGCAGAATCTGAGCCTGTGGCATGACCTTGCCCAAGTGGGTTAGGGTTGTTGAGAAACTGTGAAGGTGTCCGTGCATGAAAGGCAAGACAGCCAATGGACACCCTGGTGAGGCTAAGCAAGACAGCCCCAATGGAGTTGAACAGCTAGATGTAGGTAATATTTTTGAGTCTGTGAATTGGTGCATATTGTTGATGACTATGTGGACAGCCAGTCCTGATCTGACTTTGCTTATAAATGTGGACTCACAAGGTTTCAAATGAAATGAAGATTCTTCACATTAAAGAACATGCTTGTCTTCTCAGAGTTGAGACATACTCTGGGTTGATATATATGGGCAGTATAGAAATTGGATACTAGGACTTGAGTGCATAAAGGCATGGAGTGACTGGCTTAAAAACTTTAATGGGTGGGGGAATATACTGGTAAGATTACAGGATTATGGTTTGGGTGTTCACATAAATACAACTGTTAAGTATAAAATATTTTTTGTTTTGTTTGCTTCTAGAGACTGATATTTAAATGAGTCTGGCACATTTTGAGTTGTATGCATTTTAGTTTTATCTTGTTAGGCACAAATATGATTTTACTATTGACCTTATTTTAAAAAGGTTTGTTTATCTAGAGAACTGTTCATAAGTGCCAAGTATGAAAAGGGTAAACTGTGATAGTTTTGGATGTGTGCCAACATGGCACCTGGAAGAAGATATGGGTAGAGTTTTTTCTGTCAAATAGATAATAGTTTGAATACCTACTTTGGAGCTGTCACCAAGATAAATGGCTCTCTGGAGTCCCCCACTCCCACCCGCTGCCTTCACCTTTCTGATGACAAGCCAGGTGGAGGCCTGCAAGAACCCAGTGATGCTTCCGCTGCCATTAGATCCACAAGACTTTGCACTCACAAACCTCTGATCTTCCTGCATTCTGCATCATAGCATGTGGTTGTGTGAGTCTGAAGAGGAATTTATGAACTAGCACTGGACTTATGGACTAGTATTTTAATTATGTAATGGATCTTGACTGGGCTAGGATGTTTGCTTAACATATAGTTATTTCTTGATATAAAGCTCTCTATTGCAGATATTTGACTATCACTGAATTTGTTTCTCTGATCGACCTGGCCTAACACAATATCATTTCTGAAAAAAAGCAAAAGATCACTTATGAAGAAAGCAAAAAGACCTTAAAAAGACAGGAAAGAAAGGAAACGTGGAGTCAGAAAAGACGCTGGAACTCGCTCTCCATCATAGAGTAGCTAACAGCAGATGGAAGCAATGAAGTCAACCTCGAAGGCTGCTTAAGAAGATAAAGTCAAATATTATAATGAAATGTATGAAGACCTAGAGTTAGACAACAAAAAAGGAAGAACATGCTGCATATATCTAAACTGGAAAAAAGTAAGGAATCAATCCAGCTTTAAGTTGCAGCATTGAGAGACTCGACGGGCAAAGTGAAGGATGATGCAGAAAGCATGCAAAGCAAGGGAAAGACGGGACAGTCGCTGGACTCAAAAGAACGCAGGACATGTCACTGTTTAGAAGACAGCGTCTAAGGAAGTACTTCCTGTTTATAAGGAGATTTGGAAACAGACTTTTGGCCAACTGAGTGCACAGAATATCCAACTATTGCTTGTTTACTTGTATGTGGCACAGTCAACAAAACAAAAGGAAACAATCAGCTTTCTTGTATTCTGTGCTTTTAGCCAA